>VXAL01015716.1:54104-74688 GCA_013399475.1 Chauna torquata
CAGTTAATTAAACATTTGTTTTCTGTGTATTTGATTGTTATCTCTTATGACACTAAATGATTATATTATTTTTCAATATTGAATGTAATAAATGAGAAAAAATATTTTCTGATGACCAATTTTTCATCTGAACATGCACATTTTGTTGCTTAAATAGCATCTATCAAACTTTTTTGAGAGAAAAAGAAATGTTGTGGCATTTAATAAGAAGACAGGACTGTGAACAGGTGCGGACTCGGTCAGACAAGTGTACTGATTGGCCCCGTTTTACACATGACCAGCCACTTTGATACCACTTTCTGTGTATCCCCCTAAATATTCCTTCCGAAGTTTTGCACAGTCCCGCAGATACCCCTCAAATACCCCAAATCCTTATGTTCCTCTTACTTGCCTTCTTAGCATTTACAAAGTCCAAGTGGCTCTCTCCAAAGCTGTGCCTTGAGTTTCTTAACGGCCCATCAATTTGTGACTGGAGACTTTTAGTCTTTGACAATGTCTCTGTTATCCCTTATATGTTTGTGTCCCTGTGTGTTCTTATCACCTTCCCCTTTACATATTATCCCCTTTTGCATTGAAAAGGTCCTTGATCGGATAACCTTATTGAATCTGAAGCTCCCACTTTCCACTTACCCTTACATCATGTACTTCAGCCTGTGAACAAAATTACTGGCGGTTGTATAGATTTAGTTTTTCTTTCATATTTTAGAACTTTACTTTGTATTCTGTTCATACATCATTGAGAACACAACGGTTGTTTCAGAAGTGTAACTTGATGAATGACCCTTAAATATGATGTTTAATCAATATTCACACTTTAACATTGATTGGAAAAGCCTTTTGGAGAGATCACACTCCCACACGGTCTGCCAGCTGTTAACTGTGCATAGGTTAAGTGGATTTAGTCATATATTTAGAACACAAACATACATAGCTGTATAAACACTAGCACTGAAATCTTCCAAAACAATTCTGTAGTAGAGGGCACATTAATTTCAGAGGTGTGCTATTACCCCAAGTTGGCAATAGATGGGCAACAAAAGGCAGATAGTAGTTCAGGAGAGGCTACCTACCCTCCAGGCAGAATGATAGTCTAAAAACCCTTATTCTGACAAAAGGACTGTGGTGGTTTCACCCTGATGGACAGCTAAACTCCACCACAACTTCTCTCTCACTCCCCCTCCTCAAAGGAATAGGGGGAGAAAATACAATGGAAAAGGGCTCAAGGGTTGAGATAAGGACAGCGAGATAGTTCACTAATCGCCATCACAGGCAAAACAAGCTCAGCATAGGGAGACAACTATAATTTACTACCTATTACTAAAAGGCTAGAGTTAGAGAGCAGTGAGAAACTAAAAGCTAACCTCCTCCCATCAACCCTCTTCAACCTCCTCCCCCTGAGCAGCGCAGTGGAAGAGGGAGTAGGGGTTCTGATCAGTCCACTTTTAGACTGGCTTCCCACAGGCTGCAGCTCTTCAAGAGCTGCTCCCATATGGGTCTGTACCACAGGGTAGATCCTTCACGAGCAAACTGCTCCAGCATGGGTCCCCCACAGGTGGCAGCTCCCACCAGATCACCTGCTCCTGCGTGGGCTCCTCTCCATGAGGAGCTCCATGGTAGCTCAGGCCCAGAGTCTGCTCCTGCGGGGGCTCTCCATGGACTGCAGTCTCCTTGAGTCTAGATCCACCTTCTCCATCGTAGGATCCTTCATGGGCTGCAGCACGGAGATCTGCTCCGCTGTGGTACACCATGGGCTGCAGGGGGCCAGCCTGCTCCACCATAGGCCTCTCCACGGGTTGCAGGGGAACTTCTGCTCTGGCTCCTGGAGCATCTCCTGCCCTCCTTCTTCACTGACCTTGGTGTTTGCAGGGCTGTTTCTCTTGCATTGTCTCACTCCTGTCTCCCAGCTGCTGTTGCACAGAAGTTTTTTCCCATTCTTATATCTGCTCTCACAGGCACAATCAACATCACTCACTGGCTCAGCTCTGGCCAGCAGCGGGTCCCTTTTGGAGCCGGCTGAAGCTGGCTTTTGTCTGACATGGGGCAGCTTCTGGGTTCTTCTCACAGAGGCCACCCCTGCAGTCTCCCCCTCTCCACCACTCCCCGCTACCAAAACCTTGTCATGTAAACCCAATACAAAAGCTTATGTTTCTTTTTTCTTTCTTTCTTAAAATAAACAGCCTAAATTTAGATAAACAAGAATGTGTCCCAAAGATGCCAATCTAAACACCTATAGTTTTAAGGGCTTGAGATACCTCAAAAAAAGAGTCAGGCATGAACTGGCTAATTTAGGCCAATTTCTAATATATTAAAATGAAAATGTTATGCAACGCTGAGGGCTACTCTTAACAGACAGAACTATTCAAAATTCTATACAGAACTTTTAACAATGTATGTCCTTTAAGAAGGTTCTGGGTATCTTCTAGAAGAAGCCACTAATTTTGTTAACTTTAGAGCCTTTGTAAATGTAAGACGTGCCAAAATCTGAGATTTTATCTGTATATCTTCATGACTCAGTAAATCATTTATTTTACTTAATAACATCAGGAAAAGCTTTTGTTTGTTCTGTTTTGTTTTGTTTTAAATTTCAATGATGGTCTCTCTGAAAAGCATTAATTAGAAACTGCAAGAGGAAAAACTGTTCTGAAATAAAATCTGAGTGACTACAGGTTTTAGTAAAGTATTTTGGATTTTGAGATAGCACATTCTGTTAATATATAGAAAATAACTAAACTCTGGTAACAAAGTTTACCAATCTAAAGAAATCAATTCTGGAATTTGATATTAAAAGTTTTTCAAATGATTAAACCAGAGCAGTTGCTGGAACAGATTCCTTTGCAGCAGTACTTTCTGTCAACTAAGAAAAAAATGGCTACTCCAAAGTACTTCTGACCATTTTCTATCTTCTCCATAAATTTTACAAACACCAAGTTGAGGCTGAGAGAAAATAATGAAATTGCCAAAAACTACATACTACAGACAGGCATATTGGAGCAGCTCTTGAAGAGCTGCAGCCTGTGGGAAGCCCACACGGGATCTGTTCGGGAAGGACGGCATCCCGTGGGAGGGACCCCATGCTGGAGCATGGGCAGAGAGTGACCGTGAAGGAGTGGCGGAGACGAAGCGATATGGGCTGACCGCAGCCCCCATTCCCCGTTCCCCTGCGCCACTCGGGGGGAGGAGGTGGAAGAGGGTGGGTGGGGGGAGAGTGTTTTGAGTTTGCTTTTTAGTTTCTCACTGCTCTAGTCTGCTAGTGATAGTAATAAATTATATTAATCTCCCTATGTTGAGTCTGTTTTGCCCATGACAGTAATTAGTGAGCAACCTTCTTGTCCTTATCTCAATCCTTGAGCCCTTGTCCATCACATTTTCTACCCCTCCTCCTTTGAGGAGGGGAAGTGAGAGAGCAGTTGTGGTGGAGTTTAGCTGTCCATCTGGGTGAAAGTATCACATTGGCAAAGAGGATAGAATTTATGGGTAACTTGCTATTCTGTTACTGTTTTGCTTAAAAGTAAGGAGTTTCAATAAGGGAATCCTGAAGCACATTTTTGATAAATTAAGAACCTTAATTACAAAAGAAAATCAATAGGAAGATTCTATCACTACAGATGACAAATTAATTGACCAAAATTATATAAAGTAATATTATTTTTTTCCTCTGTACCTTGCTCATGAAAGAATATATGAGAAGAAGAATTGTCCAGAGTAGAGGATGTTGCAAGTGGAAGCAGGAGGCTGATAGTTGTGAGTGAAAGTACAAAATGTGGTTCTAGAGCTAGAAGTTGAGTCATCAGTGAAAATGTAAGGTGTTAAAATTATTGTTTACAGCTTGATTTACTTTTCTGACAGATAAAAAAAAAAAAAATCTAGAGCTTTCTTATGTAAAAATCCAAACCAAGTTGTGGAAATTGTAAAACTGAATTGTGTAATGCTTTCTCTTTCCTTGGTGCATCTGTGAAGAGAGGAAAAAGAATACCTAATATATACAATAATGCACACTCAAAAGTGCTACTAATTGCACAAGAAAACAAATATTTTTCCCCGTAACTTCAAACAATAAAATTATTTTGTTTCTTAAACAGGCATCAGGGGAGAAGAAATAAAAATAACAACTGCAATGCAAATGTATCAAAGAATGGTGGATTATTGGAATAGTTATTTAACAATTGGAATACAACATTCAAATGTGTAAAATGCATTACAGCATTATCTATTTCTCCAAATGGCCACAGGTAATATTTAGATTAATACTGACTAGAAATATGTATTAGGTATGACTACTTTTACTTAACAATGTTCGACAGCTTTTCTGACCAATAAAACGGCTGTGAGGGTACTGCCGAAAACCTGTTGTGATTCAGAATGAGATTTTGTGGCTTAAGTGAAGTTTAGTAGTGACATTAAATTTCATAGAAAACTCCATTGCGGAAATCCAGCCCACGCTTTTAAGTAAGAGATAATACCTTTTCCTATTTTAGGTTATAGATATCCTTGTAAGTTATAGATACAGACATATATCAACATGAACAGCAGGAATGGCTCGAATCATTTTACCTCATAGACCATCACGACTTCAAGGTCAATTTCATGTGACCACAGTACACACACTTACATAAGTATATAATAAAAAAAAATAATTAAATAATTGACTGGAGAAATTGACCCCTTACCTGGCAGGATGCAGTTTGAGTTAGAGAGTCAGCTATTCTGGCTTCTCTGAAGTTATGAAATTCTCTTGAAAGTAGGATTGAAAATACTTCACAAAATTTCTCTGGTGTAAAGGAGAAACCTTCCTGAGTACATCTTACCTCTGCGCTGGTATCAATCAAGCTGGTAAATACTTGGACAAGTGTCAGAGTATAGACGCAAAGAAAATTAAGTATTTTTCTTCATTTTTTAGATTGTTGTTTAAGTGACATAGATTAATTTTACAGAAGAACAGATTACACATAATTTATATAGCAACTTCTAACACAGGAGCTCAAAGGAACTACTGGAAGTCTCCAATAAAACCTCTGGAAGTGATTACGACTTCCCGCCTTCACATAAGATTGTAAAGAAGGACAACTAACACAAAGAGACTGGGGATTCTCTTGAGTTTCTTTTTGTTCTTATTCTACTCAAGAAATGCTATCAGAATTCAGATTCACAAACCAGATCTGGAATTACCAATTTTTCCTTCTCCTCTGACTGTAACAAAATACCCGCCAGAGCTCTGTAACGTTAGGTGTTAATTATGTGCTGCAATGCAGTACATACTCTGAAAAGCAATATTTCCTTTGTCATTTGTGACTGATTACCCAATTCTGCCTGTGTTTGAAAGAAGTTATTTCCTGAAATTTGCTTTGCAATTCAGTTCATGTATCTGCTCATTAGTTTGTTTCAAGCTGCATCATTTTGTGCACTTTATCATACAGACAACAGAAATGTAGTGCTAGGAAGAGGTTCACTGAAATGCACTTGGCCAGCCCTGCAGTATTCTGATCCAGAGCAATCCTGCCTCAGTCCCTCAACAACAACATTTTCCTAGGTGACAGGTGCTCTGAAGGGAGCAGTAGTGGGTGCTGTACCTCCAGCAATCACCACATACCTCAATTTAGCCTCAAAATGAATCATTTTTTTGCCATTCCCTCAACAGAAAACATCAGTCTGCCAGCACTACACCTCAATGTACAGGGCTGCCCTGAGGACCTGCAGTGAATTTAGCAAGGTGATTTTTCAGGCACAGCCATCAAAGGGAACTGATAATCTGTCTGTAAGTAAGCGTGCATGTGTTTTACTACTGCGCTGAGTCTCCTGCTACTTGTGCATTAATCACTTCAAGTCTAGTGATTGTTTTATACTTCTTTTCTAATTCAGACGTCTCTGCAACAAAAACTCAGAGGCATTATTTGAACTGAAAGGCTAGTTTTCCCATCCCAAAGATGAGCTTTTCGAGAAGAGCTTCATACACCATTCCAAACCACCACTGCTCATAATTCTTCAGTATAATAACCTGAGGCTAATCAGCTACCAGAGACTAACAGAAGATGAAGTTAGAGGACCAAGCTGGCATCACCTGCAAATAGAAGCACTAATACATTTTGTTCATGAACTTTTTAAAGAAAATGGCAGGGACGGGGCAGGCAATTCAAGGAAATAACTCCTCCACGTCATTTAAGTCTCCAGAAGGCCTATCATATAGAAGCCTCATCACAAGATGACATGAATTGCCCTCTCTAGAGATATCTTTTTCTCTCCATTACAGCAGAGCCTAAGGTAACACCTAAGTGTAGGCTGTAGATTCTTAATTTAGGGAAAATGAACCTACTGCTGAAATCAAAGGCTAAAACTAGTCTCATAACTGAGACTAGTTCTTTTCTTGGGGATTGAACTACAAGCTCCTTAAATATTGATTAAAATCTTCAATTACCTTTATTTTGAAGGCTAGACTTAAACCAGTCAGTGTTTATCAAAATTGGTTCTTCCACCCATATTATTCTTCCACCAATTATTCTTTGAATAATTAATATGTTTAAAACAAAGAAAACAAAACAGAAAAGTATGAATTACACAAAAGCAGCTGTACACTTAGAAACTACAGTTAACAATTTAGAGATATCGCATTAACCGTCTACTCAGCTTTGCAACAGTGACTTCTGGGTTGTTTCTGTACTATTAAGGTATGATGTTTGTTTGTTCTGAGATTTAATTAGCAATGTCACCCCTAATACAGAAGGCAAATATTATATCTATTCGTAGTATTATTATCTACTTAACTGTTACGGCCTTCACTTGTTTCAATAATATTCTCCATAACTCTGGGGAGGGGAATGCTCATGTAAATGTTCTGTACAGATAAGTGAGTAACCAAAAACAGAAGGAATTTCAACATGTGGATGATTAGTGTTAGCTGTTAGGGCACAGATTACTCAACAAAATTTCTACAATTTTTGAAGCACCATTTAGTATCTGTGATGAAATCTGGGCATTGAACAAGAAACTCAGGATGCTTACTTGTTTTATTTCCACTGGGATTACTGTGTAGTTGCAACAAACAGCTGAAACCAAACTTCACAGTTATTCTAAGTGGACTCATTCTTAATTAAGTGTGGGGATTCATGAACTTAATATTGGCCTGTGACCTACAGTTGTGAAAGAAAGAACTGCCTGCATGCTGTGTTATTGACTGGGTATGGGTTGAATAAGAATTCTTCAAAGTGCTGGAGACCAAAGACTTCTATATAGTTTTTCAGTGTTGCGGATTAAGTAGATGTATTTGTGAAGCTATATTTAACATTCATATATTTCATGAGTTTAGGTAGCCTCCTAAATGTGGTGATGTAATACCAGTTCCTTTCTCTCCTACATTTGATTGTTTGGTTGTACCAGTAAAAATCTTGTTATTATTGCAGCTTGATTCTGCAGTATTGATGGCAGAGGCAAACTGAATACCTAATCTGCAATAGTTCTCTGGGTGTCGATCTTAATAATAATTGTGGATAGTTTATTCTAGTTCTGTAAATCCAGAACAGAGTAACAAACTGAAATCTGGATGTTGAATCACCCGTGCTGGTTTCCAAACAGTCTATCAGGCAAGAATGTTTTTAACTAAAAGCAGCACCCAAGGGAACTGTAAAAACGTAAATGTATCCTGATACACAGATCATCATCTTGACAGAAAGAAATGAAAGTTCCAGACTACATGGTGTTTCTACGTGTTAAACAATTTTGAGAACTATCTGATATAAGAACTTGTTAAATGAGCTATGAATATTTGCTGACCTCTGCTCTCATGTATTTTGCATGGTTTTTAATTAGTTCACCCTGAAGTGACTGAAGACGATATAAAGGTCTTAGTTGTATCTTAAATTATGTATTTTAGTGACTATGACTAGAATTCCATGGAGCTGATGTGTCTATGTCAATAGACATTTTTCTATATACAAATTTAAAGGACATAATTCTGAATCTGGCTAAAAAATAATGCTTTAATACCATCATTTTTCTGCAAATATAGTTTTAGTTCCATTATGTTCAGACAACAAATCACAGAAATTACAGGAAATTTTAGGTTGGAAATAACTTCAGGTCTCTTGTCCAACCTCCTGCTCACAGCAGCATCAGATCTGAGGTCAGACAAGGTTGCTCAGGGCTTTATGCAGCTGCATTCTGAAATGCAGTCCAAGACTGGGTGAAGTAGCTAGATAGTATCTCAAGTGCTGAGCGGAGGGGAATAACCCCTGCCCTGCTGATGTCCTGGCTGTGCCACTGTGAATGCCACCTGGATATTACCTGCAAAGTTGGTAAGACTGCCCTCCGTAACCTCCTCTAGGTCACTGATAAAGCTGTTAAGCATGATAGTTCATTATTATAGTCCACTTGTCACCAGTTAAGTGACATTAACCACTAGCCTGTGGGCTCAACCATCCATCCAGTCTTTTACCCCTCCAGACCATACTGTGGAAATTTGGGGGGGAAAAAAAATGTTGGAGATGGAGTAGAAAGCTCTGCTAAAGTTAAGGTAAATGATACCCACTGCTCTGCCCTCATCCACACACCCACATGCTCTGCCCCTGAATCCATGTACACATCAGGATTTATACAAATTAATGAAATACTCATCACAATCTTCCACTGTGGTGTCAAATATGGAATTTACCCTGTGTTTACAAAATCTTGGGTTGGGAACAGACAAATTTACAGGTCACCATGCACTGAAGTAGGACGTGACTTAAAACAAAAAACAAGGAATTTTACTTGTGGCCTTGAGATAACTGAAAATAAAACCCAAGCAGTTTCACATGTAGCCTTGTAGCCCAGTAAATCTGTGGTGTAGCTAATCAGTGGCCAAAGTAAGGCTCTCATGTCATCTTTGTAGCACCAGTTTGATATGTAGAACACATCACAGATGGTTACTTTAGATATAATGTGAACTTGCATGCCAATGAAGTAAGACCAAGGTACACTTTGTTAGCAAATATGAAAATGACCTCAAGCACATCCCGCAGTGAGATGGAGAAACCATCAACAACATTATCATACTCCTCTCAGTGAAGGACTTGGGATGCTGGTGACTGTAAACACCTGAAGGCCTTCACCTAAGTGGGGTAAGCATGACACCAGAGAAAACTTAAGTCGCTAGAAAGTTTGTGTACATCTAAACAATTATGTCAATAATAGCACAGGGTTTCCATTCTAATGCAAGACAAAAAGGGAGAAACAAAACTCTTGTTTGCCTCAATGACCAGGAAGCAGAATGCTGCAGACAGTAGACAGTTGTAAACAGGTTCACAGAATCACAGAGGTTGGAAGGTACCTCTGGAGCTCATCTGGTCCACCCCCTCTGCAGGGATACCTAGAGCAGGTTGCCCAGGACCATGTCCTGGAATGTTGATCAGCCAGAGAAAGAAAAAAGAAGAATGAAGTGCATCCTTTTTTTAGTCCTTTAGATTAGTCTACTATTCTATTTTTCTTCTCATTTTAATCTAGAGTACATCTGCTGTTTAAGAATTAGATTCCAAATAAATAATTGGCATATCCAAAACCAAGTGGAAATGATAAAACCAATTATCCGTGTAAGTGTATGTAAAAGGAGAGTTTCTGCTCCTTTAAGGATATCTGGTCAAAGACCTTTTCCAATGCAACAATGTCATGGTTTTGGCTGGGACAGTGTTAATTTTCTTCGCAGAGGCTCACAAAATGCTGTGTTCTGGATTTTTGATGAAAATAGTGGTGATGTTTTTGGTTGTTGCAGAGCAGTGCTTACATAGAACGAAGGACTTTTTTGCTTCTTATGCTGCCCTGCCAGCGAGGAGGCTGGGGGTGCACAAGGAGCTGGGAGGGGATGCAACCAGGACAGCTGACTCAGACTGACCAAAGAGATGTCCCACACTCTATGGCATTGTGCTCAGCAATAAAAGCTGGAGTAAAAGAGGAAGAAGGGGGGATGTTTGGAGTGATGCCATTTGTCTTCCCAATGAACCGTTAAGCGTGATGAGCCCTGCTTTCCTGGAAATGGCTGAACACCTGCCTGCCCATGGGAAGTAGTGAATGAATTCCTTGTTATGCTTTGCTTGCGTACGCAGCTTTTGCGTTACCTAGTAAATTGTCCTTGCCTCAATCCATGAGTTCTCACACTTTTACCTTTCTGATTCTCTCCCCCATCCCACCTGGGGAGAGTGAGCAAGCAGCTGTGTGGTGCTGAACTGCTTGCCATGACTAAACCACAACAAACAATAAGAAAGGGATGTAGTGATGGTAACCAAGTCTGGACAGTCACACTAATCAATGAGAGCCAGTTGCATGTGAAATGGGGCCGGTCAGCATGCTTCTTTAGCTGAGCACCGCACCTCATCACTGCAGTCTGTCCTATCTTCTTATATTTCCTCATTAAATCTTTTCTTAACTCTCTGTGTATTTGCATTCTTTCTTCTGTGTGTGTGCGTGTGCTGTAGGGACTATGTGCAAGCTCCTGGCGAGACCTGNGGCGTGACCTGTGTGTATGTGTGTGTGTGTGAAATTGGTGCTAGCTACTGGAGTCAGGTATGGGCTGTAGGCCCACGGACTGTTGTGCCAGCTACTGGAGTGAGTGGGGATCCCAGCGTCAGCAGCTGGAGGGGCCATGGCTCTCTGGATGTGAAAGGGTCCTACAGACTTTGTGCCTGGAGTGCCAGCTACAGCGGGGCCAGTGTGAGTGGGCTGGGTGCCAGCTGCTGGAGTCAGATCAGGGGTGCGGTTGCTCCTGGCCTGTGGTGCCAACTGCTGGAGCGAGTAGGGTCCTAGCAATAGCTACTGCAGCACGTGGGGTCTTCTACTCCTAGCCACTGGGGTGGGAGCAGTGTGTGTCCCCAAACCAGCTACTGCAGAGTGGGGACCAGTGTAAGGTGAGTGTGGGGCTCCACATTGGCAGCAGGAGCAGGACCATGGGTCACAGCCCATGTGCCTGGCGCCAGCGGCTGGAGGGGGGGTGGGGGCGCAAATGTCTGTGTCTTCCCCAAAGTTGCTGTATTTGCTAGCAAACTTTAAAATGGACAAGGCAGTGAGTAGTGGGGGGTCTTGCATCTGGGTGTAGGGGGGTGTTGGACAAACAGAGGGGCCATGACAGTACTCGAGGGATCCATGATTATGTGTGTGCTTGTAAACCTGGGGAGTGCTGAGTGTGTGCCTGCACTGATGAACTGTTATCTCTACTAACCAGAGAGGAGGAAGGGGGCTTGGCTGTCTGTATCTGTGTTTTATGTGAGTCCTGTTGAAGGCAGCATTTGGCTGGGGCAGCCTGTGTGATGGGTGGTGTCAGTGTCCTGTCTCTGTCCGTGTGTGTGTGTCTCTGGGGTACGTGATCAGCGTTGCTACTGGTTGAACCTGCAAACAATGAAAGCGGCAGCTGGGTCCCCCAGCCTAGGCAGAAACCCCAGGTCCCCAGGCACCAGGCTGGGCCCCAGCAGCTGGACAGGAGCGGTGCTGGGCTGGAGCAGCTGGAGAAGGTGGCCACACTTCTTTACCTCACTTAACAATCTAAAGCTTTGTGGAAAATATTCTGAGCTCTGAGGAAGAGGACTGTTGACTTCTTTGTACAACTTATTAAATAATAGGACCCGTTCTAATTTAGAGTTATTATTCTGATTTTAGGAATGATATTAAGAAACAGCAGCTCTTGTAGTTTTCATTCATGCTGAATATCAGAGGAATGTGCAGTCTAATGTCAATGGAGGATAACTGTCCTGCACAACCAGTTAGAGCTACAGATTCTAATCACCAAAGTAGCTGAATATGAGGCTGTTTGTGTTAATGCTGAAGCATCTTTCATTTGACAGGCATGACCCCATTAAACTAGAATATTTTTTGCTTGTGTCCAAATCTTTTCTGCAACACTGGCTATAATTCCACCTGTCAAAAGAGAACAGCCATTGAGTTGTCTCAAATTCATAATCAATTGATATAGAAGAATAAATCTATAATCTATGCAGTCAACATGTAACTGCATAATTTGTTTTTAGAAGTATGATTAAAATCTTATTTCATGAAGAACACTTAAACATATATTTCAAAATATGCTTACTTTTCTTTCCCTTTAATTTGTTTTACATGTCCTTGTCAAAAAGAAATGGATTTTCTCCTGTGTGTGTGTGTGGCCACTTCGGTTAGTGATAAATCAAAGTGGTGTCTTTAAGAACAGATAAAAGTTACCCAGACCTCAACAATTCATCAGAACATCTTGAAATACCTTAACCAAATTATTCCCTTTACTAAGTCATATATATTGATGACCAGATAAATATATAGACATGTAATCAAGCACCCTAACTTCAAAAAATGTTTAGCAACAGCAAGCACAGCAATTCCTTTAAGGAGGATAAGAATTCTAAATGATTGTCAGGTTGTATTTTGTTTAAAAGTTAGACACATGCACTGTCTATATTGAACTTATAAGCTTTACTTACATATTACACAGATGAGGATCCAATCACCAATAGCTTTTCTGCAGGTTTTAGTAGGCCAATATATACTTCCTCATTCTTTACAAAATTAAGAGATCTATTTGCATATCACACAAACTGTTTTATTTTTTTGCATCGTATTTTTCTTCATTCAGTTTTTTATACCCCTCCATATAAGCAGTATTGCATGAAAACTCCTTCTGGTCTCTTCCAGTTTATTCTATGAAATCGGTGAGGTGGACTTTGCAAGATATATGCACACAACACATATGAACACATACATCTCATCAAAGAATATCCCCTGCAGGGAAATGTCACTGGTGTCAAATTGTAATGAAGGAAAACCATGAACAAGAGGAGAGAGACACGACTTATAGCATTATTCTAAAGTTCTTTGGTCTTTTGAAACTTTAAATTCATAAAAACATAGTTTCTCTGAAAACTGAAGTGATTGGAGTTTGGGATATTGTCCTAGAAAAAAAAAGGAAAACAAAAACCAAGATGAAGGCAACAGGAGTGGAAAGGATGGAAGGAGAGAGGCTGAGAGAAGCACTAGCAAGAGAGCATATGAGGTTCAAGGAGCTGTGAAATCACGGGAGCAATACAGAGACCAGAACTCAGGACCTAGAGTCTGCAGGACCAAAGAAAAGATTAAACAAACCACAGAAATGTGACATAAATAAGAACATGTACTTTAAAACAGAATGTCATGAAAATGTCTGAACACAAAACATTAAAGAATAATGAAGAAACAGGTTAGTATTGAGAAAGGTTTGAGAAGGGGCATGGAGAGTTAAATGTCATCTTTTTAGTGACATAAATAAATATGGTAGAAGTGGCTGGAAATGAGAATGGTGTACGGATGGAAGATAATATATCAAAATGTTGAATTAAGAAAATGTGTGGCAAATGAAAAGAAATAGAAATGAAAATGGTATGCTCTTAAAGCTCCTTCACCATATTTCATTTTTCCTGCTTGCTAGTAATATTTTTGGTGATAATGAACACAGAAAATGAACTACAGCTCTAGTAGGGATTTATTCCAGGCATGTTCCTTGTTGCTGTTGAGCACGTATTTATAAAAGTCAGCTGTCAAAGTAAGTAATGTTCTATTTCAGTTCCTTATTTGCAGTAAGGGAAAGGTTGGAGTTCTTCCATTTATATGAGGAAAAAGAAAGAAAGAAAGAAAGAAAGAAAGAAAGAAAGAAAGAAAGAAAGAAAGAAAGAAAGAAAGAAAGAAAGAAAGAAAGAAAGAAAGAAAGAAAGAAAGAAAGAAAGAAAGAAAGAAAGAAAGGAAAGAAAAAAGAAAAAGAAAAAGAAGAAAAAGAAAGAAAGAAGGAAAGAAAAAGAAAGAAAACCTTGCTTGAGTTGATCAGTGAACTCCATCAACTTCCTTAGCAGTCTAGATTATGTTGCAGAGCTGGAGATGATGTAAATTGAGGTTTAGAGCAGATTTCTTAGATTGCTGGGCTGCCGTGAGGAACATTAAGTGGATTATTAACCCAGTGTATTCCTCCCAAGCACAGCTGCAAACCTGAAAGGCTAGTAAAATCAGTGGAGAAAGTCCTCCCTCAGCAACTGACTTCAGTCTAAATTGTCTGATAACTGGAAGACACAGCCCCTTTTTTTTTATCCTGTTTCAGCCATGTCCTTCCTCAGTTGTTAATGATTATATGTTAAATATAATAGAATCTAATTCTTCATTCATACCAATTTCCTTAGGTTTTTGTTTTTGTTTTCTTTTTTTTCTCTAGAGCTACCCAAGCATGGTACAGAAGGAAAAGATTCCTAGTCACTGTCTACTGATTAGCAAATGGCAGCAATAGCCATAAGTTCAAAATTTGTAACATCTGGGTAAAGTAATATTTTCTCCACCCTTGCAGTCCCCCCTGGGAGAATTGGTCAGTGAAGGTGATATGGAAAAGGAGCAAGTCATAGGTGTCGAAATCCCAGCCTGCACCACAGAGAGGGAAAGAGGGCTCAGACATCCATATAAGCAGAGGCCTCCAGTTTCCACCTTCTCTGGGAGAAAGATGGGTAAAGCAGGAGTTACTATCAAGAAACACTAGTTAGGCAGAACCATTTTATACCTTGCCCATAAACAAACTGCTCCAAGAGAATTGGGTCAACAGTACACACCTAAGAGGGGAAAATGTTGGGCTAAGAGGTACTGTTTCTCCTGCTTTGCACCATCAGCTATGCTATCACTCATACACAGTGTTATCTCCAGCTTCCTTTCAGTTCCTCTGGATTTTTTTCCATCTTGAGTTAAGCCTCTAGCCCCCTTCTCTCTTCCCCTATAACACATCACCATTATCTCTATCTACAAGTCTCCTCTACAGATATCATTGTAATATTTATCATTAAACTCATGCCTACAGTACGAATTCAGTTCTTTTCTAAATTCTTTTAATTTCTTTCACAAGAAGTAATAGCAGGTTCCCATAGGTTAAATGTACAGAAGCTAAGATCATCTAGGGCAATTTCAACGTTTGCTAGACTATACAATTATACTGTGAGAACTGAAGATATTTGATAGCCAAAAAGTTAATTGCCACTGAAGCTATCTTACATCATCTACATACATTTATATTCACAGAGGAGAGCTTCTTTACACATCTTCTTCAGATCTTTATTAAATATGATTTTAATCTTTAAAATCCTTGACCAATGCACCACTAATAATTGGCTTAACACAGAATCACAATGAAGGATGAAGAGAAAAAATTCTCAGTGACACACAATATTTTTCAGGAAGCCATTGAATAAGAGCTTTGAGCCATGCTGAGTGTGAAATTTGTAGTTAAGGTTGATTAGTCTTCAGATTGTAAGATGCCCTGTAATGTCAATAAATCAGAACAAAATTTCACACAAGAGAGTGACTAACAGTATTTTGCTGTCACATGAAAGTGACATGAAATACCTAAAAGTTGAGATTTTAATTAGTTATGAAGGTGGTAAAATTAATGTAAATCATGTTTGCCCTTTCCGGTCAAACCATTAGAACTCGCAATAGCATTAGTATACTCATTAAATTTTGAATAAACAAAAATCACCCAATCTCTTGTAGAAATCTGTCCATAAAAAAATAAAACCCCACAGTTATCAATTCCAGTAGGGGAACTAGGAAAGAAGGAAATCTGAATGATATTAAGAACATTTATTCTAGTTGGAACATTTCATAGAGATAATCTTGAAGAATTCAGAAAAATGAACTCAGAAGGAAGAAATATAGCAGATGAAACTTCTTGTATTAGAAACATTCTTAAATATGGCTGAGCTCTTGGCAAAATCTAAAAATTATTCTTCATTGAAAAGCAGTTTTCTTGTCCTGTAAGTACCCACATCTAGTATCCTGAAATAAAGGCATTGTACTCACATTAATAAACCCAGTACGCTGGTGAGTAAAAACTAACTCAGTGACAATGGAATGCAAATGTATTTACCCAAGTTCCAGGCCAGATCTGCTCTGTGACTGGTTAATTTACTGTGTAGGTGGAAGTTCAGATATACCTGCATACCTGTGCATTCACCCAAAGAAACTTCTCCAAAATGGTCCAGTGACTCACTTCTATTACATTCTTAAGGAGGTGTTAGTCTGTGTGATAAAATACCTTCACACTATCAACACAGACTAAAACTAGTCATAAATATTTGGTGCTGCCCCAAAATTATGTCTGTGCACTAACACATTACCTAATACGTTGAGATATGCTAAGATCCTAAGTGATTTTGAGCTGCTCAGATGAAAGCAAATTAACTAGCAAAGCAAGTTAACTCAAGAAAGGCATCTATTATCTTCCTTGGTGCACTTAAGTAAATAAATAAAAGGATAGAAGGTGTTCCTGAAGCATGCAAGTTCTGAGCCAGTGATAAGTGATCTCTTTGCTTTTTGTAGTACAGTTTACTAGAACAAAAAGGAGGAAGTCCAGCTTTTCAATGATTCACAAAAAGTTTTCCTACCAGACCTCAAAATGTTTCACTTATCTTTAACAAAGTATAGCATGTGTGCAAAAACAGCTGTTTTAATCACTTCAAAGCCTCCTGTGATCTTTGCACATTAGTTCACAGTAGGTAAAGAACACAGAGAGAAGAAATATTTTCCCCAAAACTTAAACTGTAAGGTATTAATAATTGTTTCTGTATTATGGGGGTGAAGTACATAATATATAACACAAAGATGTTGTTACTATTCAATTGGAATTGTCTGTATTACTCACAAGTAGAACATACAAAATTACGTGACTTGTGCAGACTTAGAGAGAAATCACAGTGATATCCACTAAGCAATGCAATATGTGTTCCACCACATGCTGTACTGTATTGCTTTTTGTATTGTAATTCTGATCCACTTCATGAATTTAAGCCACTTCCTTTAAAATGGTATTTCTTGTCTCAAAAGGGGCTGGAGGTCAGGTTTATCATTATATGCATGTGTTATTTTCAAGCCACAGAATCAGAGAAATAAGTGAAAAGTAAAAAATCTATGTTTTTCTCCTCACTTCAGGTTTCCATATTGAAAATTAGAGAAAATTAACTTTGAACCAGAGAATACAAATTTTAATACGGATCTGTACTTTTTGCAAGAGAATAAACCTATACAGGAACAAGGAAAATGCTCATTTTAAAACCTATACTATGATCCAATATTTTGTTTAGTCAGATTAAAGATAACATAAAATTATGTTTGCTAAAGTAAATATTATTTTACCCCCCAAAAAAGTAATTCAATAAGCAATATGCCTGCATGTCCATCCACTTGCCAGAATATTCCTGTCTGCCAATTTCAATTGTATTGGAAAAATATACAGAAAACTCAAAAATAATATCCTCCATTTTTGATGTAAAGAGGCTAGTGGACAGGAAAATGCCCATCGAAGGAAAGACAAGATGAACTCAGTATATGCTCTGTTCAGTCATTGGTACAAACATACTCACAAGCCAATCAACATGCAAGTTGCTCTAGGCTAATTGCAAAGGGCATGTTGTCCTTGGTTAACAAGTGTTAGAGAAAATACAAGGTAGCTAGGACTACTGAAGGGGACTGTTGAGGGGATAGAAAAATAGAAATCAGAAGGAAGCCATGCTTCATTAATTCTGATGTCCAAGGAACAGTTTATTCTGTTTGTCTAAGTGAATTGAACTGGTTTTGACTTTTTCTTCTCTAGTATTTTAATAAAACCTGTAACAGCATACATTCACACAACATAGACAAAGGAATACATGATCCTTTTTGGCTTTATAGGTTTCAAAACGTTGCTGAGATGTAAGGGCACAGATGTTTTAATAGTAGCAACAATTATAAACCAAAAATTTAACTCAAAATTTTCAGCATAAGACTTTTATCTAAGTTTAGAGAAAAATGGAAGACAATATTAAGGTTGTGTTAGGTGAAGAGGAAAAGAAAACCACCGCAACAAAGTGATTTATACAGAAATATACATATTATACACTCTGTACATATATACATTATAAGCAGTGTACATATAAATATATATGATATTTTGTATATTATACAGAGTACCTGAAACTAAAGAAATCCAAATGCACATATTTTTCTAGTAATAGATTATTTTATTCTATGGAAAAAGTCATACCAAAGATGTATGATGTATTTTACAGTCAAGAAAGAATCATAGAATAATAGAATCATTTAGGTTGGAAAAGATCTCTGAGATCACCAAGTCCAACCATTAACCTAGCACTGCCAAGTCTATCACTAATCCATGTCCCTAAGCACCACATCTATATGTCTTTTGAATACCTCCAGGGATGGTGACTCAACTGCTTCCTTGGGCAGCCTCTTCCAATGCTTCACAACCCTTTCAGGGAAGAAATGTTTCCTAATATCCAACCTAAACCTCCCCTGGCGCAACTAGAGGCCACTTCCTCTTGACTTATTGCTTGTTGCTTGGGAGAAGAGACTGACCCCCACCTTGCTACAGTCTCCTTTGAGGTAGTTGTATAAAGTGATAAAGTCTCCCCTCAGCCTCCTTTTCTTTAGGCTAAAAAAACACAGCTCCCTCAGCTGTTCCTCACAAGACTTGTTCTCCAGACCCTTCACCAGCTTCATTGCCCCTCTTTGGACATGCTCCAGCACCTCAATGTCCTTCCTGTAGTGAGGGGCCCAAAACTGAACATAGTATTCGAGGTGTGGCCTCACCAGAGCCAAGTACAGGGGGACGATCTCTTCCCTGGTCCTGCTGGCCACACTATGTCTGACACAAGCCAGGATGCTGTTGGCCTTCTTGGCCACCTGGGCACATTGCTGGCTCATATTCAGTCAGTTCTCAACCAATACCCCCCAGGTCCTTTTCTGCTGGGCAGGATCCTTATTTTATGATTTCTTTTTTGTATCTTACCCAATAGAAAAACAAAATGAACAACACAAAAAGGTTACCAACTCATAGTCCCTGTCAATTAGCTGCATCACGTTTTGTGTGTGTGTGTGTGTGTGTGTGTGTGTAGTTTAATTCCTCTCGCACCACAGCATCAAAGCTAGTATTGCAACAACTCCCTTAGACTGGAGCAGAATTTTGGATTAGAAGCCTACACGGGAAATTAGTGTGTGTTTATATATATTTTCTTACAGTGAAGATCACTGATACCTGACTATTATTGATATTAGTTTCATACCCCTTCTTTTTTTCACTTTAACATCATTGATGAAATAAATGTCCTTATAGCATGTATAACAGGGATTACAGATTACAGATCCCGAAAATCCATGGCCAGCTGTTTGTTACTAGAAGAAAGAGAACTGCCAATAAATGACCTGCGCATTGTATACGGGCTAATGGTAGAATCATAGAATTATAGAATCATAGAATAGCTTGGGTTGAAAGGGACCTTAAAGATCATCTAATTCCAACCCCCCTGACAAGGGAAGGGATGCCACCCACTAGACCAGGTTGCTTAAAGCCTCATCCAACATGACCTTGAACACCTCCAGGTGGTCATCTTCATGGCACTCCTCTGGATCCGCTCCAACAGGTCCACATCTTTCTTGTGCTGGGGGCCTCAGATCTGGATGCAGCACTCCAAGTGGGGCCTCACAAGGGCAGAGCAGAGGGGGACAATCACCTCCCTCCACCTGCTGGCCATGCCTCTGTTGATGCAGCCCAGGATGCAGTTGGCCTTCTAGGCTGCGAATGCACTGCTGGCTCATGTCGAGCTTTTCATCCACCAGAACCCCCATGTCCTTCTCTACAGGGCTGCTCTCAATGAGTTCTTCTCCCAGTCTGTACTTATATCTGGGATTGCCCCAACCCAGGTGCAGCACCTTACATTTGGACTTGTTGAACCTCATTAGGTTCACGCAGGCCCACCTCTCAAGACTATCCAGGTACCTTTGGATGGCAGTCCTTCCTTCTATTGTGTCAACTGCACCACTCAGCTTGGTGTCATCTGGAAACTTGCTGAGGGTATACTCAATCCCACTGTCTATGTCATTGATAAAAATATTAAACAGCACCAAGATGGACCATTGTGGTGGTTTTACCTAGCTAAACAGCCGAACTCCACCACAACTGCTCTCTCACTTCCCCTCCTCAAAGGAGGAGGGGGAGAAAATATGATGGACAAGGGCTCAAGGGTTGAGATAAGGACAAGAAGGTTGCTCACTAATTACTGTCACAGGCAAAACAGACTCAACATGGGGAGATAAATATAATTTATTAGTATCACTAGCAGACTAGAGCAGTGAGAAACTAAAAAGCAAACTAAAAACACCCTCCCCCCATCCACCCTCTTCCACCTCCTCCCCCCGAGTGGCGCAGGGGAAAGGGGAATGGGGGCTGCGGTCAGCCCATATCGCTTTGTCTCCGCTGCTCCTTTGTGGTCACTCTCTGCCCCTGCTCCAGCATGGGGTCCCTCCCATGGGATGCCGTCCTTCCCGAACGGATCCTGCGTGGGCTTCCCACAGGCTGCAGCTCTTCAAGAGCTGCTCCAATATGGGTCTATGCTCCAGCATGGGTTGTCCACGGGTGGCAGTTCCCACCGGAACACCTGCTCCTGCGTGGGCTCCTCTCCACGGGCTACAGCTCCGGCCCGGAGTCTGCTCCTGCAGGGGCTCTCCATGTGCTGCAGCCTCCTTCAGGCCACATCCACCTGCTCCACCATGGGCTCCTCCACAGGCTGCAGAGTGGAAATCTGCTCTGCCGTGGTAC
>VXAL01015717.1:7366-25694 GCA_013399475.1 Chauna torquata
CAAAAAAACTAATAATCTGCCCTTGGGCATCCTTAATTTATTCACTTGCAAATTACACAGATTTTCATGCTCTTATTTACTTATCTTTCTTTCCTACCAAAAAACTACTTAGCATAACAATCTCTGCTGCACATGTTTTACAAAACTCTCTCCTGTCTCTTTCTAAGATGTTGGACTGTTTCCCTGAAGAAATGCTCATCTAAATATAATGACAAAATCAATTTGTACCTATTGTTTTGAGTAGTTAGTTTTTCAATATATAAGAAGATTAATTACTCTAAGATTATTTAGTGTTTTGGGGGGGATTTAGTCAAGCAGCTATTTTGAAGCATTTTGATGCCTGAGAAATACATAAGAAAATATATTGAACAAAACAGCAATGTTAGGTACTGTATTTTTGTATTCTTTATGTTACACCTTTCAGTGCTTTAGACATAAAGAAAAGAGCTTTGCTTGCGTAGCTGTTGTTCATGTGGAATGAATTTTAGGAAACCATACAGTGACTTGTTCATCTAAACAACAGAAGTATTAGTTATGCTCCCATCTTTTTGCTTCCACATTTCTTTCCAGACAAAAATTAACAACCAGTCGGACGAGGAATTAACCAAAATACAGCCCAGGTGTAAATTGGTACATATCCGTTTAGTTCAGTTGAGCTCTCTTTCCTTGTAAGGAGTGTGTGTATGGTCCAATATGAATTTAAAGCAGCCAGATGCTTTTTGAAACATTGTTCTATGAGGACTGATACAACACAAAATTTAAACAATGGGTTTAGAAATTCTTTACTTTCCATCATTTTACTTAGGCTGGTTAAATCCTGGGCTCATTGCATTTATTTTTGAGATTGTACAGAAGTAGGAAGTATATCAAAATCTCGCTTTAGTGCCAATTATTGGTGAGAAAATGACAAGCACTTTTTGCTGTTAATGAACAAGGTTTTAAGCAGTCTTCCTGTACACAATTATGCCTCAAATATAACCTTTCTGAGTTTACATTCCCTTCACTGTCTGCTCAACAAGGGGTGTATCTGCTTATTGGGTTGAAATGACAAGCTATGATAAAACCTGGATTAGTGAGGTGGATTTGTGGTGTTTGTTGATGGACTTTTAGAGGTTGCTGTGGGAAACGTTCTTGCTCTGCCACTTCTCTGCTTTGGGCAAGTGGTCCCTAGGAATCCACTGTTGGGTTACAGGCAGGACGCAGAGCTTCCATCTGCCCTGGTTATTGCTTTAGGCTCCTCACTCATCTCTTTTCATCGTTGTTTGGTGGTCAAGCCTTTTGTTGATACAGGAATGGTTTGGTATAATTAAGGGCAGTTATCTTGTTTCAGTGGAATCCCCTGACACCTGTGCTTGAGGTTGGTTTTGGTCCTTCATATAACTTGGGGTGCACTCTAGCAATTCTGTTTGTCTGGGTGGGATTCACAGTCCAGGGCCTCCTCTGACCTGCAGCCTTCCATGCTGTCAGTTTGTGCCAGAGGGAATCTATCAGTCCTTCAGGCTCAATACATTAATTGAAAAGCTTTCCTATTCCATTAGTATTTGTAATTTTCTTATCCAATACAATCAGCGTTGCTACCATGTAATAGCTTCTACCATCAGGGGAAAGGATGTCCACTGCCTTCCAGCATTGTGTGTCAATGATCTCTTTAGTTTTAATGGGATGGTAGGTTTTTAATGGCAGCTAATATCTGAAAAGAAAATTTTAGGTGTTCAGTATAGTAAAATAATCTTAAGTGAAGCTATGTAAATATTTTTGTTGCTGTCTCTTGACTTTTGAATGGATAGAGACTATCCAAGCTTTTGCTTTTGAGCCACTTGTCATGGTCATGATACTTAAAATTTGCTCTTTACTATTCTAATCTACTCTTTTCAGAGCTGCTAGTCATATCATTTTTTTTACTGTGAAATTAAAAGACACTGTGTAAATGCATATGTTAATAATGAGTACTGGTATTGTGTATGTAATTAGGATAGCAGATGTAAGTATTATAGTAAGCGTTACCTGGCAAGTCTCTTTTAAAAGAAAGTTTAATGTATGCAGATATTTCTCTGGGTTTGTGTAGCACACTGGTGTATTCTGTAGGCTTGAGACCAAATTTGACATTCCTTGTGCATAAGTCATTTAGATAGTCCTCTGTGCACATTTTGTAGTATAAGCCCTACTCAAAATTTGGCCCTTCGTTGGCAGAAGGGTGATGTCAGGAGATGTGGAGTTTATACAGTAATTAAGATTCACTGTTTGTACTGTTACTGCTTTCAGTGTGTTAATGCTAAATTTACTGTAAATTGTATTTATAAAACAATGTTTACAAGATTAAAAGACAGAAATGAGCATAGTAAGTACTCAGAGTGCTCAGATAATGGTAATACAAATTACATGTTTACCTAACAAAGGAAAATATTTTCTGAACGTTGTCCTTGACAGTGTTTTCATTTACAGGAAATCCTTTGGCTATTGTTCGTTCATTTGTGCTAAAAATGTAGCAACCTGAACGTGAACCATTAGAGAAAGTGAAAATGCATTTCAACAGTTAGTGTGACGACTCAACATTCCCTTTAATGATCTTTGGTGATTAGTTTCATAGGAAGAAAAAGTCAATAATGAGAATATAGAGATCAACAGGTTTCAGTGAATGCATCTTTAATGTTAATACGGTAATTATGCTGAAATTACCAGTTACTTTGGTACATTACTACATTTCTAAGAATTGTCAAGGTTTTGCGTTTGCTACTGTTTCATTGATGTAATGGAAAACAGTATAACTCACTGCAGCTTTCTTAAGATTTTTCTCATTAGGAATAATTCATTGTTGTTTTGTGACAAATGATAAGAGATGGTTGTTTACTTGAGTATGATGTGTATTTTTAAATAGATTCTAACCATGTACTTGGTAGTGACAAATTTAAGTACCTGGTTATTTAAGTTTAAATGACATCATTAACTGTTATCAAAGACCATTTCTTAGTAGTACAATATTTATAGCTTTTTCTCAAATTACTGGATTTTTTTGAATGAGAACAGAACATATCTTCTAAAAGAAACAGTTATTCTAATATTATAGTTAGTGTATTGCTTAGCACTTAGACATTGTAAATCATTGCAATTCATTATTTCAGTTTACATGTGACTCAGGCATGATTGCTTTTCCATTCGTGGGGTAACACAGGCTTGATGCACCTATTATGGCCTAATACAAATCTTTTGTAGAAGAAAAATGATAGCTAATCTAGATCTGCGAAAAGACTTCTTAACCTTTAGAGAGCTCGATAAGGATTGCCTTAAAAACAAAGCGAAATGCTCCTAAGTGTTTACATACCTGGTCAACCAAAGAACAGCTGTTTACATTTTTATGTTGCTTGTAGCTCCTCAGTTTGGTGTTCTGCAACTGTACTGTAGAAGAAACTCTTGGTGGCTAAGGAGAAAGGAGGAGCCCAAAATGTGAAGCATTGTGATGACTGTTCTGAACACGTTTTAGGCTGTTACAGTGATTTCATCCCCCCATGCCCCCCCGCCCCCCGGGTGAGCTGGCTTTTCCCCTGCATGCTCCTTGCACCACTCAGGACAGTCCCGGGGGCTGGCAGAGCTCTTCCAGTGCAGGCACCAGGTCCCAGCAGCTGCCTCTGCAGGCTGACACAGTGACCATTCTGCGCAGGAAGCAGAAGGTATTCAGTTGTGGTGTCTGTACTAATCACTGGCATGAAGTTCCTCCCAGTTTTGTTGCTCTTGTAGCTACTCGATAACAAAGCTTGGAGTTGATCTGCATTAAAAAACAAACAAACAAACAAACAAACAAACAAAAAAAACCAAAAAAACAGATTTCCTTCCTCCAGTAAATAGAATCTAAAGAAATCACCCCTGATTGTTACCAGCCATGCCTTCTTTGTGCACAGCTTTTTCTGGAAAGCCCAATAAAATTAGGTAAAGGAAATTTTGAAATCTTAGCACTTTTTATATCGTAGGGACATGAGAGTCTTAATACACCCACTACACTGGCAGGTTGGTTCCTTATTTTTCAAATGCAAATATGGGGCTTTGCATGTGCTGAATGTGCCCTTTATTGTATTGAAGCATAGAAAATACACATTGTAGCTCAGTCACTTCTGTAGACCTGCCATGCTTGCAAGAATGGAATGTGTTTAATCAGCCTTGCAGAGTGAATAATCATAGATACGAGTGTGGTGTTCTGCGTTCATTCAGAAAGCTATAGGATATGCAAACAACATGTTTAGTTAAAGTAGAATTGGGTGAATTGCAGCTGTGGCAGGCAATGGTGGTAGTTTTTACCTGGAAGCCACGTTCATTGCCTTTAATTTTTCACTTGGTTAATAACAAAAATATAAATCATGCACCACAGTGGATCACTGGAGGGAAGCAGTGTGGTCTGGTGACTGCTGAGCTTGAGACATAGGCTCTGGATGCTGGCCTTAAGTTTCCTTGTCAGCTATTGGCCTCCTGGCTGTCTCTGTTTTTCATTCTTCTCTGCTATCAAATGGGAATGGTGAGACTTAGCACTGAAAGTGCTACAAAAGTGCTCGGCACTGTGAAAGCACTGTGGAGAAGCTTGATTGGTATTCTTGCCATCAAACATTCAAACTGTTCCTTGGAGCTACAGAAATCTTCATTCCTAACTACCTGAAATTTGTGCTGCTCCCCCAGATTTCATTTGTCTTCCAGTAGTTTGAAAAAGATGCACAACAACCAAAATAACAAATTAGTTAATACAAACTTTATTTGATAAAGGTAGCAATTGGCATAAATCTGGCAATTTGTGAATGATCACAAGAAAGTGGAAATTTTTTATCAGATGACTTCTTACTCACTTTGCACCATTTTCTTTGTTTTCCCTCACAGCATTGTGCTGTTAAAGATGTATTGTTTAACTTTCTGTTTTCTGAAATGAAATTTTAATAATTTATCAAAGATGAAGCATAACTTGCATAGTCCCTAATATAGATTTATGTCAATGTTTCAAATAAGAAAAGATCTAGACCAGAAATAGTTTGCTTACATGGTAACATTTTACCTACAAGTTGGAAAAGAGCATTGAAGTCGTGATTGCATTTATGCTGCTAATTTGAAAAGCAGCTTGACTTTGTTTCCTCCAGTTCTCAAAGAAAAATATGCCACCTCTTGTATAAAACTTCTAAAATCCCTTGTAGTAAAATCTGCCATGCAATAGGGGGTTCCATATTTGAAATAAGCACACAGTAGTATAAGGGTCAGGGACTAACCAGTGAATAAAGTCAAATCTCAAAATGAGGTGCCTTTCCAGTTTAGCAGTGGGCAGTGATAGATACTGATAATGTTTGATTAATGAGCAGCAGCCTTGTAGTGGGTGAAAACATCTGTAAGAAATGATTTATTATTTCAAAGGTATTGGAAGCTTACCATATCTTGTAGATTTAACTGTGTGTGCCTGAATAAAATAAATGAGATGCAACATGTGAAAAATGAAAACACATTAGTTGTAAAGGATGTGTCACAAGCAGGGTGTTTTTGTTCAAGTACAGTTTGTCATGGGGATTTTTAATGTTGCTCTGAATACAAATCATTTAACCGGTTCATAAAATCAACCTAGTTGGAATTCTTGCATCTATCATCCAAGACAGAAATGAGGGTTAAACTTAATATGCTGGAACATCCTTTAAATGTTTGCATTTTGCATCATATACAGCTGTTGAAACTGCATGTATGAACAGAAAGTATTCTCTCTGAGAAATACAATAAAAGTGAAAAACTGTACTGATGCAATTTTAACATCGAAATCAGGAAAATTCATTTAATTAATTTGTAATGTCATTAAAAGGAAATAACGTTTGTTACATTTGCTATAAATACAGTTCTAAGGACAAGGGTGTAATTTTCTTCTCCCTACATAAGCTGCATGTCTGGAACTGAGCAACGACTTGTAGATGGAGATTTTACTTTGCCCCAAGTCTTGCAGTTGCTTGGTTTGTCAAATGACCTTGCTCTTTTGGTGGTACGTTTCCGTGTGTGTCAATCTGGTGCCAGGTCCCCTGGTTCTGTTCAGACCTGCTGTGGAGTTTGGGTCACATATAGGGCTAATTAATATGGTGCAGACTCACCTCCATGAAACTGAAATGCATGTTCAGACAAGCTGGAGTGCCCCAAGTCCCATGTTACAGAAAACTGCCTTTCCTCTAGTTTTGGAAATAAGTAAGGTGAGTCAATGGAAAGATACAGCCTGCTTTCCCATTTTCTCATCTTCTGCAAGGTCAGTGACTGTGGAACACTTTTTTTTTGCTATGGGGAATATTTGGAAATTCTGGTCTCTGCTGTTCCATAAATCTATACCTAGTATTTGTGTGGCTCTTACCCACTTTCTCACTTTTCTATTCTGTCCAATTGAGTTAGCATCTGGAGTACTTTTCTTTGGGATTTGGCACTGATTATTTACTTGTGTATAAACTCCAACCAGAAAAAAAGACATGATTTCCTGACATGTAAAAAAAGTTATAACCTGGTAAAGCTTTTAATATGGTTTGCCAATTTTTAGTAAAGTCAGATGCTGTACTGCTATGTTCCTTGAACCTATTTTCACACTCGTTTCTCTGTGGAGTTTAGTGTACTGAAGCACTACAACATAGTAGTCACATTGTATTTAGATACTTCGGGTCATCATTGTTTATCAAAAGTTTTGTTTAAGATCCTGTTAGATTCTATTTATGGCACTTGCTTTCTTTAAACAGCCTTTTCTGCTCTGTTCATCTTGGTTTGATCTTAGAGGCTCTTCTATAGTGGGAGTCAGTAGAAAAAAAAAGCCTCTTTATTTTCAATTCTCTTTTCATATTATCTCTGAAATAAAAAGAGGAAATTAATCTTGTCCTCAGACCATAACTTCAGCCAGTTCTTTAGGGTCCTTGAATAATGTCATAGCTTTGAGTTGGAAGGCTCTCATGTTCATGTAGAGGTTGGCTCATCCTCTCATCAGGCTCTAGAAGTTATTTTTCTAAGATGTACTAAACAGTTAAAGCAATTATGAAAGTGGAGGGCATCTGGTTTTACTGTCACTGGATTTCATGAAATAGAGCTCCAGCAGTGATAGCAACTCCCCATCTTTCATGTGGAAGCCACAAACTGACTACATTGGAGGAGTGACATTTCAACCTACAAGTTGTGAGTGGAATTAGAGCAGCTTGCCAACTATGAGGTCTTGGTAGTATCTCTGCAGCAGGTGTTGGCCTAGAGAACATATGGAAGAACAGCTGGGCATACATCCTCTGAACTCTCTTTGGATCCTGACCCATATACATTTATAGGGAGACTGGGGGGGAAGGAGGGGGGGCAGGGCATGCACGGAAGCAAGCAAGCAAGAAACCTAAAGAATTAGGTAATCAGAATTTATAGTAATGTTACATGGATGTTCCAGTAGTTTAGACTAACAGCCAAGTCGAAACTTCAGAAGAAAAAGCTGTCAGAAGCATTGCATATCTGATGATTTTCTGCACTGAAGGATCTGGATGCAAATTCCTTGGTCAGACAGCTAAGTCTATAAGCTATCCAGCGTAGAAGAAGACAGACCTTCTTCAAGCTGATTTGGAGGTTTCTTTAGTAAAGAAATGTGTAGAAAGCCAAACACAGTTTTTCACCTTCCTTTGTTATCCACGATGTGGAAGGCGATATTGGTAACAAGGACTAGAAGAACTTGCAGCTTGGTCTGATATGACTCCTGAAGTAGAACAGAAGAGAGTAGTAAGTGTTGTTTTTTGAGGTATTTCCTTCTTGAGGGTTTAACACTATCCATGCCAGCAAATACACTGCCAGAGCTGGGGTCTGGAACACAGAAATATTCTTCACAGTCTGGAGGTAAAAGAAAAGAAAAATCTCAGTAGTATTTTGCCCCACTTCTCAAATGGATTATGTTTTTAATAGTTAGTCTATAATAGTAAGATTGAGACTTTGAAATAAGGACTTTTTATTTCATATCCAGTTCTACCTCAATCAGTGTCAATTCATTTTTCATTATTTTAAAATTTTCAGTGGCCAAACTAATTCGCATTTGTAAGAATGAGTGTATTTAGGCTTTGTTTCAAGGTGCCTCTTGAAGCTGCTGCCACTTTAGAATCTAGATGTATTTTTTATTGACATTTTAAAATCTGAAAACAGGTTCAGGACTTAGAGCTCCAAGTGTGCATGGAAATGAATGACTAATTATGAGTATTCTTACTGAAGTCTGGAGTAATTCCCAAAGCAAGAAGCGTTCACAGATGTTGGAATTCTACTGCCGGCATCTTAGTTGCTGTATTGCCTCCCAGAGGTATGCAAAAGTCCCGTATTCAAGCTAATGTTATTTTGAAAAAACATTAATTTGGGGTCCTTCTATGTCATCATGGTTTCTCAACACAGTGAAACTTGGCTAGTAAACTACAATATGCAAGAATTATGAAGTAATGCTTCAAGATGAAGTTCATTATATCATTGTGTGCTTTTAAAATCTTGTGCTACTTTTGGTTATGTTCTTGAGCAGGGATGGAAGTATATCTATAACAGTATGACTAATTATCTTTACATGCATTTATCACTAAATAAACTTCACACAAGACAGCAAGATTGTTTACTTAAGCAGTATAGTATTGGGAATGGAAGATAGCTCTAGAACACAGGATTACATTGCCAGAATGGCACTATTTATTAAGCTATGATAATGCTAATGTTCTTCTTTGATGTATAGCATGTGCGACTTCAGCTGAACTTGTAGAGAGCCTTAAGGATGTTTCATTGAACATTTAGTATGGCAGCAAGCCAGAATACATTTCGCCTAAACCCAGATGACAGGTTGGTAATGAGGTAGTGATTGATGACCACTGCTTCCATATGAAAACCTGCTTGATATGCTGGGGGGGAAATGCATTGCTAGCTCTTTTCATTTCATTCCCTCTGTATTTAGTTATTCTTACTGTAGAGGAGTAGCATTGGCTGCTGGTTATTCAATCCTGGTTTCACTTTTAGATGAGAATCGAGTACTCAGCTGAGGTTTTAGTAGCACAGCCCTATGGCTACATTTATGTGTAATTCAAATCCTAATTTCAATGGATTTTTATTATCAAAAATAACTGCAATTATATCACCTATAAAAAAACCTATAATATTCTTATTACTTGCCTTCTGTAATTTTAGAAGTCCCATGATTCACCTCCTGTGCCATCTAAAAAGTATTGCTTTCCCTTCTAATATAAAATGAAAAACTTGGCCCAAAGGTTGTAAAACGTTGCTCAGGCAAACAAGCCTGAAGAAAAGACTGCTGTTTATTTTCCCTAGTCCTCTTGAATGCTTCACTATAAAGACACTTTGCACTGCCTATTCAGGTGGCGGACAGACTGTCCTTCTGTGCACATAGAAGGATATTTAAGCCCCGTCCTTCAGCCAGATTCTAGCCTGATGTTTGAATTAGTAAGAAAAGTTAGGAGGCACCGGAGGGACTGTAGAGTTTATATCCGTAGCTGTACTCATTCAGGCAGGATGTGTATTAGATGTCCCCAAAGCTGCAGGGTAACTAATGGGATCACATTAAGGCCTGGTTAGAAATCATCCAGGGATGCAGCAAAGGGCGCTAGGGCAGCATAAATATCGAGTGTCAAAAGAAGCTCCTTGTTAGTGTTTTCCCAGGCAGAAGCATCTCCTGGTCAGGAATGGGTGAGGAAGCTTGTCATCCTAAGCAGAGTGATATTACATTCCATCAGAGCAAAAATATAAGTAAGAAAAATTAAGAGCAGCAGTAGAATCAAGAGCTGGAGCAAGAAGGTGATGAAATAGGGCCAGGAGCAATTTCCATTTCTCTCCTGCAGATCCCGAGGAAGTAATGGAAGTGGTTGTGCCCTGTGGGGTGGAGTGGCTGGCTTTTTTGGCAAGGAACCAGTGTGATATCATAAAGGCAGGTGTTCAGATTTGTGGTGTGTTTGACCATTCATTGGACCCAAATGAGGCAGCCTGTAGCCATAGGATTTACTAATAGGCCTTAATGGCACAACAGATTTTAACTGGATCAAGTTGCATGTCTCTGAGGCCAACTGGGGTCATTCTGGTACTGCTTAGCGGCCAGGAAACAGCCACTTGTAACAACTATTGTACATTTGGGCTATTAACGACCACTTTGGGCAACTCCAGAAGTTTTTCTAGCGTGACTCTAAAGGGGCAAGCAAGGCAGGAAACCACTGGACTTCCATTGACGTATGAGCTGGTGGTGACTACATTTACAAACTATTTGTTTGGTACCACGGTTCATCAGGAAATGGATGTAACTTCCGTTTTTCTGTTGACACTGGGGTGAACACATTTATCTGCTTGGGAACCTGTCCAGAAGTGCACAAAGTAAGAGGTAAGATAAACAGTAGGGCCTCTTGATGACAAGTCCAGTTCTGGTAGAGAGGATCCTTGTGGAGTTACACTACTCTTTGAAGGAAAAACAAAGGAATGGAATAGTCAATCCCCTTGTTGGGTGCAGGGAGAGTGGAAGATCTGTGCTGGATTAAGATGTGCAGTGCTGAAGTTTAATTCAATATCCACAAACCAAAATGATGAGGACAGGAATCATTACCCAGTCTATTAACTCCCACAGAAGCAAAAGTAATATTGTTGTTTTCCTATTAAACCACACCCCTTTGATGCTTTTGTTCTTTACATGGCTTCCACTTTTCATCTTGCTTGCAACTTTTTTGAGTACCTCTGTTCATTGTATAGTAGGCTCCTTAGGCAACACTGGTCTACTTTTTGTTTGGAAGGTACCCACATCACACATATTCAATGCCGAAATAATGCTGTATAAATTAATACCTTTTAGCTTAGATATATCCTTCATCCAATGGGAACTTTGGTTTTTATAAATTCCTGTGTATGGTTGTGGCATCTGTAGGGCAGGTGTTCTGTCCTGAGAGCCGCAGAATTTGTCAGATTATGTTTGCTTTAAACATTGTTTTCTTATAAATTTTTTTTTTTTTTTGTCAAATATTCACAGTTATGAAGTGTGCTTAATTGAGATGACCACATTTTGTTGCTCACTGACCAGTGACAGGATGGAGCAGGTCCATTGATTTTTACTCTGTTCCTGGAAAGCCCTTAATTTTAACAACTAGTGGCATATGAGGACATAGTCTTTGGGTGGAGATTAATGGCCATATGGTGTTGTTGCTTATATGCTGGAAAGCCTAGTTATTTACTGTAAAATCTGACTCAAAATTCTATACGCAAAGCACAGACTCTTACTTGGTTTGTTTCCATAACAACATACAAAACAACATCAATCACTTATAGTAGATCTCCACACTCCATAATTAGGGATGCAGTTTTAAGAAGTGTGGGAGGAGTTGTGTAAAATGTTTTTATGTTAAAAACAATGTTAGGCCTTGTTCTCACAAAAGCTTATGCACACACTTCACTTTACACAATGTAAGTAATAAAAAGTGATGTTGATGGTTATGTCTACATAGCACTGATACAGCATCTGGAGTGGCTGTACTCATGATGTGCTCTGTGCTCCATTTGAATGACTGCTGTACGAACAGGGTTTGCTTCATAGGGAGCTTGCCTTCTGTGTGGGGAGCAAACTTTGTCTTGAGTCAGGGCTTACCTCAACAGACACTGTCAATAAAGCAATTAAACTTACAATGCATGGACTTCAGTATGAATGTAAATGTTTGTAGTGGCAGAGCCTATGTTATTGCAGAAAAGTGATAGAAAGATAAAACTGCTGAAAGAACTTGCTTTATGGAAAAAAAAAAAAAAAGCTGTGTATCTTTTTTTATGTAGAATTTTAAGCCAATGGGACACCTGCCAAAAGCATATATGACATTTTTCAGTGATATCAAGTATGTTCATACCATTTCCACACTTCCTACAGTATAGCAGTCAATGATAGATACTGCCATATGCAGCTGTTACAGCATCATAACTTCTTCACTGAGCTAGTTCCACAGCCCCATTAAGCTCCTGCAGTGATCTACAGATTGGGAAAGTTCAAAATCATCACACAAGACATATTACTGCTCCACTAGACCTACTACTTTGCTAGAAAAAAGCTTTGTTGTTGTTGTTTTAAAATTTTATTTTTTAATATACATTATCTATATTGCAAATTACCAACCTGAAATGCTTTCAGTTCACCTGGACTTTTTAAAGGCAGTTATATAACTAAGGAATAAGAAGCAGGTTTGCCAAAGCATCTTTCAGCTGACAACCCCTGAGCCCCAGGCAAGCAGTGTTTGAGTCTTGTTAGTTTGGGGCTGCTCCAGAGACAATGCTGGTGGGTGTGAGTCTGGAAAGAAAAGGCTAAAGGGGAAACCTCTGAAAAGTGAGGGAGAGTTGGAAAACAAGAGTAGATAAAGGGGAGGCAAACCAGAAAACCATATCCACAAGGACATGGAACTGAGGAAATTAAGGAAATAAAAAGGAAGAAAAATTTGATATAAAGGAACGCATAAGCTGGAAAAAAAAGGCAAATGAAAGAAATAAAAGCAAAAAGACATGAGCAATATCCATAAAAATGGTAAAAATTGAAATTATTAAAATAAAGCAAAAAGCTCATAGTTATTTTAGCATTTTCAACAATTTTCTTACTTTGGTAACAAATCTCATTTTCTTTAAAGAAAAAGAACAGATGAATGGAATAGGTGTGTTTTGCTTGAATTTGTATCATATCTGTTCTTTATAAAATATTGTTCATTGCATGTATCAAATACCATCTAAAGTTGAAAAAGTATAAATCTGTTATAAATACCTCTCCTTCAGCTGTAATAAGTTGAGAAATGGGGAAATGCATGCATATTGAGGATTTTTACATAGGTTTTAATTACATTACTTTGTCAGCTCAAGGAATAAGCGTATTATTCTGCCAGCCACTATATAGTTTATTTCAAAACATAATTAAATCACAGCTAAGGTTGCTAGGTGACAGGTAAGAGAAGATGTATAATTAGACATGTCAAAAAAAAAAAAGTCAGAGTGAAAACTAGTAATCATGAAGGAAGGTTACCATTGTCTGTGCTGACACCAAATGACCATCTCATTCAAATATACAGTTCATTAAATAGTCACCTCCTGCTCTGCTTCTGCTGCTGAGCTCTTAGTAGTCTGTGTGGAGTCAGTGGAAATAGGAGGACTTTTAATTGGGTGTTAATTTTGATTTGCTCTCTGAAGAACTCTGACAATATGTTATTCCTAGGTTTTTAATATTAGCATTCACATCTGCCCCTCTAAGTGTGAGTCTTTCTACCTGCGTCCACTGTGCATAGGTTACTGGCAAAAGAGCTATGCTGTGACATGGCTTTGTAGATGTGATTCAACTCCTTAAAACAAGGAAGGTTGCAAAAATCAGCATTTTACAATAACTAGTAGTAAGATGTTGAACAAGGAAAATGTGGGTCCCTTGCTGAATAAGGCAGGTAACTGGGTGGTGGTGAACATGGAGATGCCTGAGGTGCTGTTATGAAGTGGTGGGTCAGTGGCAATGCTGTCAGACCTGCAGCAGGCACTGATGTGGTGGTATCAGGATGCTTCATCCATCCATCCAGGGAAAGCCCCACTCCCACCCAGTTCTCCCAACCCTGGAAGCAGGTGTAACTCTTACGGTATGGTCAGAACAATGGATTTGGTGTATTGTTCTGCTCCAGCTGGGATGACCGACTGCAAGACCCTTGAATACCTGGTCACCTAATCTGCTGACATTAGTTTCCCTTTTTCCTATTTCTTGGTCCTTGTTTTTGCTGCCCTTGGTGTTTGGTATTTCTGATAGTCATTAGCTCAGTAATCTTTATCTTTTATGCTATTATTTATACGGTTATCTAGGCATTGTTTGCCCAGCAAGACTGTACTCCCCAGAAGGTCTTCCAGTCATCCATGAAGTTTGGCTATTTTTCGTAAAACTCCTGCTTAAACAACAGTGCAGTGCAGCCATCCTTCAGACTGTCTGTAGGACAGCTGAACTGTCTGTAAAAAACACCGTCTGTAGGTTTTGTCATGATTTATATATGCAAACAAACTGGCATCTGACCTCAGGTAGTATGATGTATTTTTTTTATACTTCGCTGTGAATTTAGTGAATAGCAAACGGCACGGTTATCTTCCTTCTTACATGCAACGGTCCCACAGATGACATTGAATCATTCTGGTGTAGTCTCTTGGTCTAAAAGATGAGCTCTAACTATGGAGTTGGAAGGGGCCTCTCTGTTGGAGGCTTGATTGTTTTCTCCAGTTGTTGAGGACCTCTTCTTCAGCCTCTGTGGCCTTTCAAGGATGTTGCCCACTTCTCCCAGCACCTTGATTCCTGTATGGACCACAGGTGTTCTGGTTGCCTCCAGAACTCCAATTGCAAGGAGGTAACTTTTAAGACAACATTCAGTCTATCACTGTAGTAGCCAGTCAGTAGTCTGCATGCTTAACTGACTATAAAGATTCTAGTTTGGAATTTGGAAAAAATATGGAAACTATAAAGGTTCCATTGGTCTAGCATATTTAAATCCTATTGTGTGAATGCCCAAGAGCCATCACAGCCTTGCTTCTCACGTATGGTCCTAAGTAAATCACTTAAGTTTCTTTGCCCATCTGTAAAGCACAGGGAAAAATGTTTATCTGTTATCTGGATGTTTTGAGGACTGACTGTTAGTGTAGCACGTTGAAAATAGAAAGCACTACAAACAGTAAGTGCTATTTGTTACTATTGCTATCGAAATAACTCAAGCAGCCAAGCGTAGAGTATAGCTTACTGTCTGCCTAACTGATTTGCATTTCTACATGCAATGAAAATGGGAAGGTGTTGCTGTAATATCACCACCTTCATTTTATAAATGTTATGCCTTTTGCAGTACAGCCAGGAATTCTGCATACTGCATTTGTTATACATTTAATTACAAGGCTTCGGAAACTTTAAATATTCTGTTTCTTCCTTTCTTCTTCAATGACACAATAACATTGTATTTATGGCATCTTTCTGATGGCTCCATTTGTTGAGTGTATCATTCTGTTTATTTCTTTCCAGGTTTTTAAGTAATCTTATTTGGACTTATGAATTACCTTTCATTAATTAACATTCCTCTACTTTGTAAAATCCACGTAATTGGGAATCTTGGTTTCAGCACAGTGTTCTAAACTGTTTGTGTAAATAATCAACTGAATAAATAAGTAAATAGTCAAGTCCCCAAAACCTCCCCTATGGTGCCTCAATAGTAATCTCTTTTTTATCGTAGAAAGATTGCATTTAGAAATAGTGGTTTTTTTGTTTTTCCTCTTGCCTATTCAACAGTTTGTTCATTCAGATATTCTGAAATGTATTTTAATTTGTTCCTGGGCTACGTGTCTCTGAAAATTGCTTTTTCTTTTATCTTAAATTGATGATAGAGACAACTATGACAAAAGTGACTGTCTGATATATAAATACATATCTGCTCAGCATTTGATTGCAGACTTAAAAGATGTTATAATCTTAATCCCTCCCTTCAAAAATATGAGAGCATGAGCTCTTGGGAAGACCTGTACTTACAGGAAGGGAGCTGTATCTGTGCATGTGCTTGGTGAATGTGATTGTCAGTGCAGGGTTATCAAGCTGATAGCTTTCAGTGCACATGCTCTACCTTTAACATACAGATCTGATTTTGCATTTGAGTGCTTAAGTGAATACTTGTTTTCTGCTTACGTGTATACTATAATCAGAAATAAAGTGGGGCAGGGGTAGGTTTTTTGTTATTGTTGTTTTTGTTTTGTTTTGTTTTTAGCAGAGGCTTCTGTTTATCCCAGTCTCTTCATTCTCATACAACTGTTGTTGCTGCTAAGGTTAATTAAAGTCATTCTGTGGCAAGTGTTCAAGCAGGCATACTCTAATTTTATATTTGGAGCAAAACTAATCAAAAGTAACATTAAAAGCACTGGTATGAAAAGCTTGGTTTGGTACAACAGAGTTGGTGGTGCTGAACTTCTGAAAGACAATTTTGTCGATAGGGCAATAGATGTGCAATGTAGGATTTTCCATCTGCATAATGGGATTTTTACATGGACTTTATGGAAGCTCCAGTATCAAGCAATATCACTTGAGACCTGTTAGAAAATGACATCAGAGGTTTAGTCTGATTTACAGTAAGAATTACTGTTCTTACACCAATAACTATAGGTAGCAATATTTCAGAATATATTTTTAAATACTAATAACTTAAATCATCTGGGAATGAAGCTATAATCAGTTTTTGATTTAAAGTCCTTGGCCATTTTGTACATTCCTATCAAAATATTAGTGAGTATTTTTGCTGAATAAGGGAAAGCCCAACTCCATCACTTATTGGGAAAGGGACTGTGAGTGGCAAGATGTGGTTTCTGCAAACAAGTCTGTGTGGTACGAAAGGGAAGCATGGAAGACTGTTTCAAATGAAGAAGTTTCAAAAATTAACTTTCCAGCATTGAGAGCTATATTTTCTAGCTCTGCATCCCTGAGCTGTGTTTCTTTGTAGCATGGGTAGATGAAGAAAGGTTCTGATTCCTAGTACACTGCCACCGGCTATGAGATCTCTGTAATTGATAGAAACAGATAAGGCCTGTGGAGAAGAAATGCCTGTACATACCTGTGAATTTCTCTTAATTTTCTGTGAGTGTCTGGCACATATTCCCTGGTAGGGAATACTTTTCTTTTACTTAACTGTATTAGTGGATTTTTCCAATCCCACATAAAAATTTCAGAAATCTTTCCATGGCTGAGGACCTCAACAGGGAGTATTTCATAGAATCATGAATAGTTGAGGTTGGAAGGGACCTTTGGAGATCGTCTAGTCTAACCCTGCAGCTCAAAGCAGGGTCAGCTAGAGCAGGTTGCCTAGGACCATATCCAGTCAGGTTTCGAACATCTTTGAATACTTAAGAAGGCTTGCTATGAAAATCTACTTGCACTCCTGAGGTCCTTTGCCTCCAGGGCAGTCTCTCTGCTGAGTAGCATGTCAGTAATCTAAAGCCAGACAGATCTTTTGGAAGGCAAGTTGTGGACTCCCAAAGATACTCATGCCCAAAACAACCAGGTGCACATGCAGGAAGGAGTTTGTTTCAAGTACTGTGTTTAGTTTGGTCCGTAACACCTTTAGCTGTTTTACAGTTAACATTAGCTCTCTGCAGGGAAACTTTTTCAAAACTTAATTGTTTTGAATGTTTTTGCAAATGTATCTGACTTTCACTACCCAACTTGCCTAAAAATCCCAGCTAGATTCTTTTTCTGGCACACAGGTACTGCCAAAAACCTGCCAAGTATGTTTCTGAACAAACTGCCATGTTCAAAGTTTTGTATATTAGCTGTGCAAGTGATCATGTTTATTATCATTTGATCTTCAGCATATTTTTGTTTAAAATCTATATGTTATCACTGTTATAGTTATGTAATGTATATGTATTTTATAGTTATATAAAATTTATAATATGAATTATTAACCACTGCACCTTGTGGCACTAGCTTTTTTATTTTTAATACTATTGTAGCACTACACTGAATAATTGCTTGTAATCAGTCTGTCTTCATGATTTGCATGGACGATATGCTAAAAAAAAGACAGACAACATAGCAATTTTTTAGCATAAAGCAATCGAAAAGCTCTGTGCTTTCCTGGTTTATTGATTAGACTGAGAAAGCCTGATAGCTCTTAAGGTTTTAAAATAAAATATTCAATGGAAAGTTGGTGTTGACATAAGTGAAGTTGGCTACATTAATCTCGCCTTAGTGCTACAGAAGTCAACACGTTTTTGTACTAACTTTGGTCTGGGTTTGATCCAAAGCGTAGTGAAGGGCCTAATACTGTGAACAACTAAGTATTTTGTTTAATTTGGTGGCTCAGCCTTTTTCAGATCTTGGCCAGCACATCCAATAGGTAGGTCTAATACTGGACAGACAGCAGAAGCTGTCTTGACAATGCATAGAGATTACTTTCTATAAAGACGGAATATTTAAAATAAGCTTAGTATGTACTTGTTGGCATTATAGCATATCCTCAAAGCCCTTGACAGTTTTGAACAAAGTTACCTTTTAGCTCAAAATAGAACAGTGACGTAATGAAATACATTAGAACCCCAAATTGCCTTTATTTCAATGAGTCTGATTTTGGGACCCCCACAGAAACCTATCTTCAATTTACCTCCTGGGAATTAATAGAAAAGATACATTTACTACAACTGCCAGTTTTTACAATTGATAAAAAATTAAACTGGTTTTAAAAAGGAAGAATAACACAAACTACTTCTTAAATTTATGCTAGTGGCATTGGATTTAGGCACTTGAAAGCAATTTCAGGAGCAGATTTGCATACAAGAGAAACCAGTAAGCAAATGAAAGTGCTGTTTAGGATTCATAGAGGAA
>VXAL01015717.1:25712-130388 GCA_013399475.1 Chauna torquata
GAGGAACAAAATGCATATTCCATCTCTGACATAATTTGTCTTGAGGTTTATGAAATAATTTTTCATTGGATTATAATATTTAAAATAATTAAAGATGCAATTTTCTATTTAATAAACAATGTGTTTTGTAACTTCATTAGGGATGCTGCCTTTCTTAATTGTAATGGTCCAAAAGGTTGTCAGTGAACTGTACATTAACTGCAGAGATAATAATGATTTTATATGCTAATAATTTTTAAATGAATAACTCATGTAGTTTTTCAGCCACACGGGGAAAATAATTTACATTCCTAAAGCTTACTTTGGTATTAACCCCTTTACTTGGGGAGAGTGGATATCCTTGTATAAAATGTTCATTTGTTTTACATTAGCACTAATGCAAGCATGTAGGACCCACTGGAGTGAAAGGATTAAAACCAGCAGCATTCGACAAGCATGAACATTACAGAAAGAAATCCTTGTTAGAGGGACCTATGGGGACCATGTAACTTGATTTTCTATTTATTGATCAGATGCTTCTTGTTTTTGTTACCATTTGAAACTCCACTGGGAAAGAATCTTCCTACTGTAGTATCACAAACACAAAAATATGCACCAAGACGTTAAGGACTTGTGCTCGCTCGTTGATATGTTTGCATGACTGACCTAACATTAGCATGGGTCAAATGCCTGTGTCAGGGAAGCATACGCTCTCTTGGGAGTATTCACACCGTTGCCTGCAGGCTATTTTAAGCATCTAGTTTTAACTTTCTGTAACAGTCATCTCTCTGGATCTGGCCACCTCTTCATGGACTAAAATGGGACATAGACTCCTACCTCTGTGATGTTTTAAGTATCACAAAAATTTGTTGCTTAATATAGGAAGTGTAGATTTCTCATTTTCAATTTTTCACTTAGCTACCAAAAGAATGGGCTTAAGAGGAAGGTGCTTGTGTGCATGCCTGTGCAGAGTTCTGCGCTCACAAGCCAAGTACCTGATCTACCATATTTGGTGGCAAAGTTTTGCTTCATGTCCTTTAATGTTGGGCACTGAGGAGGCATTTGGAGATCTTCATGATTTCTCTGTTTGTTTTCCAGATAGTACGGCATCTGATATTCAACAGCATCATGTTTCTGGCCCAAAGCATCAGACTTAGTGGTCTGTCAGCAGTATGTGAAACACCAAGGAAAATATAGACACTTGACCAGAGTGGTGTAATTAGCTAATAAAGACAAAATCTTAGAATAAAATTTCATTTGAAATACAATATATGCTGATGTTGGGAAAAGAATTCAGACTTGGTTAATGGTTAAAAAAAACTTAGAGAATTTATTACTTCTTTCTGTCATTGACATTTACTCAGAATAGGGTTTGGTCAAAGTGCACCCTTGCTTTCTAATATGTGAAAGTGTGCAGCAGTGCTTATATAGTAGGCTAATGTTTCTCAGACAATCTGCTTGCATAGGAGAATTCATGTTAACAGGGTATTTACATAAAACTCCTTGCTACAGCTGCTTTTAAAATATAAAGGCAGATATGTGCTTAATGATAAGGACATTGATGTGAAGTGGGTAAGTGACCTGAGTGAGAAAGCTCATTGACCCTCCAGCATGTTACAACAATGTCATATTTGTTGCAGTGTACTCCGTACTGATACACAACGTGACAATCTGAAAAGGTAAAGCCTCTGACAATGCATACATACTATTCACCTGCAATCATAAAATTCTGTGTGCTATTTTTCTTAATTGATAGTGAACACTGGAGCATAATCATGTTAAAAGTGTCTTTTCAGAATGTTACTTTAAAGAAATGAGTAAGAAAGTCTTCTCAAATGTTTTGATAGATGATTCATTGCATTGAAGCTGCTGTCAAGGAGCCGATGTAGCCAAGCCTATAAATATGCAGTTACGAGAACTCTGGAAGTGTATTCTGGTAGTGTGACAGATTCAAAAAGCACTTTTTCTACTGCAGTAGCTTTCTAAAGTTGCTTTTTTTCTGTTCTGCATTCAGATACAGTTGTATAATTAGACTAATAGGTTGGCAAATTTTCGTACTTTTAAATAAAATTAGTTTGGAGGTGAGAGAGCAAATATCATCAGAAACATGAATTGCTCTTTCTTTCCATAATAATTGTTTCTTTTTAACAGAGCAGAACTAGGCTTTATTACTTCTAGGGGGGTTCTGTTTAATTTACGTTTTTCCAGAAGGAATGAATATTGGCAGTTTATTTATAAAGCTTTAACCAAAGTTATCATAATGGAATCACTGACCCTCATCTTACCTGCAGTGGCAGTAATGGATACAGCTGCAACAAATTACTGTTAACTGGTGGTATTTTAACAGAGAGCTTTCTTTAAGTCAGTACATGTGTATCTTCTGTGTTTTGTATTGTCTTCTGAAGACCCAAAATACACCAGGGTTAATGAGAATGAATGATAGCTTAGATGTGTTTTTTCCTTGAACTGCTGACTGTATTAAATCCACTGCTCCAGTGAAGACCTACAAATCTATAACATCCTTTTCAGATGAATTTGGAAACAAGGGGCTGCATTCTTTTATTCTTGGTCCAGAGATTAAAATTGATCACGCGAGACACAAGGGAGCGGATTGTAGTATCACAGCTCAATGTGGTTAACTGGGATAGTGCATGGCTTCTGTTCTACTTAACTGTGAGCATACAGGTTACAAATATTATTGATTGCAAGGGTCAGCAAAGGCTGGAGGGAGGTTGTGTTGCTTGATGCTATTCAGTAGTTTTTAAGGGACAAGAGCTATGAACCCTCATAGCAGCTGGGACAGGCACAGTTTAAATCTGACAGATGGAGATTTATGTTTGTGTGAGCTGGCAAGGCCCTTCAGGTAGAAATAATAAATGGAAATTTGATAGGTTGTTTTATCATAGGTCAAATAATGTGCTGTAGAAGAAGAGGGAAAAAAAAGATTTAATTATAACCTTTTCATCAGAATGCACTGATGATAGGTTTTCAGTTGTAGATCTGTGCTGCAGAAAAATGAATAGTGTTCAGAAGTCTTTTTACAAGGCATCATTTTAAAATATATGTAAAGATGGTTTACCTGAAGTGATTCAAAAATGCAGCGTAGGTGGAACGATATGGGAGTAATTACTGAATAAGCTTTATAGCATCTTTTTGTCCTTCCATGTGGAAAAACCACTGTATTAGTATTCTAAGACTTCAGATAGGACAATATAACATATTAAAAAAGAACTGGGAAACAGTATTTGTTTCCTATATTGAAATTTCAGATAGTGCTAATTATTCAGTAGCATTTGGAAGACGTTGCTGTTTTACAGTGAAGATGAGTTCATTTAAAAAAAAAAATTAAAAAGTTTGGATGAATCCTTATTACATTTTAAAAATAAGAATAACCAGAAAGTCCTATATTTTGCAACTGATATTTAGCATGTGGGATTTTCTGCACAGATATGTAGGATTTTACAAGTATTTCATATAGATACAGTTATTACATAGGGTGCAAAGCTGTAATTGATCCAGCCTATTGTTTCATAGTCACTGAATTCCAATAGAGTGGATGCTATGGAAGTAGCATGCAACAGAGTAATAGTAGTGAGTTTAAGAGAAATAACTATGGTTAGATATTTCTGTGACTCTCACCTGTTCTATTTTTTAAGCTTTAGGAAACAATATTATAAAAATCAATCTTTATAATTGTAACACTTTAATAACAATTGACTATTATATTACTATTATATCAAAAGCAGAGGACAAGATTTTATCTAGTTCAAGTTGGTGTTGTCTCACTCAATTCACTGCAACTTCTTTCCTGTACAGTGTCTGAGATCTGACCAAAGGCGTTACTCCAGGTTATTAATGACCTAATTATTCCTCATATTTTTCCAGACGATAAATGTGGAGCCTGTGATGGATTTCCAACTGTTGGTTTGCAACAATACAGAGGCTTAGTATTTATTATTTATTTTTTCTGATGCCAACTAAGGCATTTGTGGCTTTTTCTTTGTGAATGTTTTCCATCAGATTTGTTCCCATTTTACCCTTTCCCTGCATACTTACCATATGTAACATCTATTGATTTGTCTTTTCAAGATCTTTTTTCCAAATTTTTTTTGAAGTTAAAACTTAACATGAAGAATACTTTTCTATGCTAACATGGTATTTTCCCTTTTGTAAATTCTCCTTGTATTTGATTATTCCAATGTGCCAGCATGACTGCCTATAAACTGGACATATTAGGTGAATTTGCTTGGGGAAAAAGATAAATTCTATTACCCACAGCTATTGTAATATTTTCTGCTTTCTTTACTTTTCAGGAGTCTGCTGCTCCCAAGTCCTCTTTTTCCATCCAGTTTGTTTTGCTTTCACTTGCACATATACAAATTTTCTATGCTGTGCTAAAATGCCTTTACTGTGACACACAGTTTCTGAGAATAGGGGGTTTTTTTGGTGTGTTTTTTTTTTTTGTATCCTTGAAGGTTACTGATAGTCCCCAACAAGGTGAGCTTCTTGCTTTTGTGGCCAGTTTTCTTCAGCACCATTTACTGAACAAGAGGAACCTTTGGTGCCAGTTCCTTCTTTTCTTGTGTGGTGCGGCATATCACATTGACAAATAGTATCTGGCTGATGTGTGGAGCAAACAGTCCCCTGTGTCTTTCCTTTGGCATGTTAGTGCTAGGAACATGCTTGTAGAAGGAAGAGAGAAAGGAACTAACAACATTAGCATGTCAAATCTTAAACTTCAGCATCCATGCTATGCCAGTTCAAGGATGCTCCTGAATAATGACAGCTTGCGCCACTGGTGTGAAGTGACCAAATTCCAGTCAGGACTAAAAAACGAATTCATCTGTATAGTAAGCAGACTGGAGTAAGCTCTTTTTCTGAGTGGAATGGCACAATCTTATGTTAGAGATGGATTTGACTGAGACTACTAAATGCATTTTAGCTAGTGACCTTTTCAGATTTGTAGCTGCTATAATAAATGTTACCAGGATGACATAAGAAAGGTTTGCAGCAATATTCCACTTTATTTTTTACAGGGGATGTTTCTTCAGTTACTTTGTATTACAATTTACAGAACTCTTATGTTCTGCAAATCAAGATTCATAGCAAACTGTTTCAGTGCTCTAAATCCTGCAATAAACAATACCAGGCAGAACAGAACTAGAGGGAAGGTAAGCAGACTTCTGCATTTGTCCTTCTCTGCGATGGGGTTTAATTCATAATAAACTTCACATTTCATCATGTCCTTTCACCAGGACTACCATTTAACTTGCTAGCACCCTCAGTGTGACTATTACTTCAAATATGGGCAACATTAAATATCGGTTTCCAACCTGCTACAATTACCATCTGTTCCTTAACTTAGGAAACTGTATATCTTTGTCCAACTTACTGTCACTTCTTCTAGGGTGTCCTTTAAAGAATTATATTTTAAAAACACTTAATGATACTGTATGCTTCAGTTCTGAGGTATGCATTTTAAAAGAATGCTTTTAGAGGATAAGTGCTTTGGTCAAACTGAGAGTTGAAAATCTCTGTGATGCTTAACTGAATACCCAGATATTGATGATTGCAAAATCACCACATCGTTTCTTCAGGTCTTTGTTTAATCACCCTGAAACACTGATGGTTTTCACTAAAACATATAACCTTAGACACGCTTGAGTGTTGCCCCAAAAACATGCCAAGTCCAGGTCCCATATGTTGACCATAACAACATTAAGAAGAGCAATTAAGACTAGAGGTTGGCTGTGGAAGATAGGCTAAAGCCTTGAGAAAAGCTGGACTGATGATGATAAAGACCAAGTTAGGAGTGGACTTTATATTTGATGGTGCTCAAGTGTTATGATTCACCTTTGAACATTTGCTCAACATCAGGTGTCAAGCTAATGTGATCATGGGATCGCTAGATGCTGTGAGCACAGACCATGAGGCTGCACTATATTGTAATCAAAGCTCAGACATATAACACTGATTGCATGATCATAATTCTGGTTTCCGTCACTCATGTGGATTGATTCTAAACTCTCTCTGCTCTTCCTATATGCAGTTTCCGATGCCTAGCTCTTGTCCTCTAAACTGGGACAAGATAACTGGGTTCAAGGAGAAATTAGATTATAAGAACAGGTTTGGTTCTTGCTGGTCTGACTACTTCATTCTTGTCTTTTCAGCACCACTTGCAAGAGCCCAAGTCCTCATCTCTGTCTAATTTAGCAATAAAGTAAGGTATCGGACCTATAAACTGCATTGCTTACAGTTTCAGCTACTTATTCAGACATTTCTAGAAGATATGGTATGGACATTGCTGTTCAACTTAAAATGCATTGCAGCAGTTGTATAGGGCTCTTGCTGATAGATGTGAAGGTTCTTCTTTCACCTTTGCTGTACACAGTGCTCATTCTAACTTGAGGGTAAGAAAATGATAACTCAAGTGTCTTGTAGTTCTTTTACTTTTCTCCCCTTACTTTTCTTTTCTATGAAGAAGACCTTTAGCCAACATGAGAGAATTACTCTTACAGACCTTGCAAGTGTACCTATTCCAAAGCAAAGAAATCATTAATAAAAATCAGTAAAAAAAAAAAAAAANTATTACAAAATAAATCTACCAGGCTTACAAGGAAAACAAATTTGAAAGAGCCACCTGCTGTGGAGATGAGGCAGTAATCTCAGCAGCAGGAAATAGAGAGAGAAAGAAAATACAAAAGTGTAGACATTAAAAAAGTAATTAAAACACTTATCTCCATCGACATACATAGCAAACAAAAAAAAATCAACCACCTAGAAAACATACTCTATTGAACCTCACAATAGGAAGTAATAAAGCTGCCACCACAAAATAAATAAATAAACCCTCCATCAAAAGGAGAGAGAGATCCTTTAAAAATACAAGCCTTGAATGTATTTACTAATGTGTTAATCACTAATGGACTGACCTTGAGAGAAGTTGAGCACCTGCAGAGCATTTGCAACTTTCCTGGGTATTTAGTCTTTCAGAATCAAACCTTAAAAAATATACAGAGTAGCTCTTTAGATACTAATCAATGGCTTTCTGTTCCATTTCTGATGAATGTTATAGCACAAATTGTAGTGGTGTATATAATATAATCAGGTACAGCTTAGGTACCACATTTGTATAATGCATTTAAGTATAGTTCACATCTAAATTGTTGTTTAATATTGATCCATGGACAGTAATGTTATCAATATTGATATGAATGAATGTGACTTCTTATAAACAAATAGACTGTGTGGCACTGAGTATGACTAGGTTCTATCATGTCAAGGGAAAGTTGTAAATTTGACAGTTATGAGAATCTACTGTTTCAATGTTTTCTTACAAGAAAATACTTTAATGTACTTAAAACTCATGGTCCAATTTATACAATTCATGAATTGTGGGACATAGAAAAAAAATGCTTTATATACATAGATTTTGGTCTCCATTTCCCCAGACCACAAACCAGACTTGTTGAAGAAGAACAGAGCATTCAGAAATATTAAAGTATACTTATCTGCTTGGAATTTACTGTGTGTTCTCTACTGTGCACTTTTGTAGTCATGCTCTGACCATATGAAACCTGTAGCTGCAAGTCTCTGAGCAAGTGTGAAATGGTATCGGAAGTATTACACCTAGAATATTTTTATATGGGAACACAAGGAGCAAGTTGGAACACTCAGAGTATAAAAGGGCAGGGACATGGGACAAAATGTGTACCTAAGACTTTGTTATTAATTCAAAAGGTCTCTTTCATAAGGAAAGTGGTGGATTTAGAAATTTTAAGAAAATAACAAAAATATATAAACAAGTGTTATTAATGAATAGCTTGTCAGGCCATGTTAGTTCCTTTCTCTGCATCAGTCTCTCCCCACCAGCCTTCCAGAGCTCCTTTTCCTGGGGAATATGAGTGAGCACAACTTCTTATTCCTATTCCTCAGTCTGCCAAAGGTGAGCTATTCCTGGTGCAGAACCTGTGATGCCTCATTACTGGGCTGTGTTCGTTTCTTATGCTGATTAATGGGCTGAGTCTCAGTTTGTCTAGGCTTGGCCTCTCAGGTATTATTTCAGCAGACTTGTACCACCACCAAAGCAAATACACAATTAATCATATATTTCTTCTGCCTCCATCCAGTTTCTTATACGATTTACACATTTTTCTTTCATGCTTAGATTCCAACAGTTCAGCTTTCCATGTGGTCCTAGGATCTCCTGGGCCCCTCTTCTTCAGTAGATCCCTTTCGTGGAGGCTGGGAAGGACAGAACGTATGTAGTGAAGAGGAATCTTTGATTTTATTTTTATTTTTATTTTTTTTCTGCCTAGCAGAGTCTTCCCTGTAAATGTGATTTCTCAAAATTGTATTTAACTCTGAAACGTATGGGCAGGTTTTCATACACATGGCAAAAAGTGGAAAGACCGCCCTAATCCTGTAAATTTCAATCTAATGCTCCATGTTTGTATGACATGAAAACACTTAAAAAGAGGTTACATAAGTTGGTGAAAGGGATTTGATGTTGGTTTTGGTTTGCTAGTTTAAAAAGGAAGAAAAAGGGATGTGCATAGCAAGCGAATCCAGTTTTCTTTGTTTTCTTTCAAATTCGATTTGGATAAGTTTGTAGATGTAATGTAATTTTGAAACAAAGTTGAAAGATTCATTATAAAAAATGTCAAAATGGAGTGTCTTGGCTTTCAAAAAAATAATTTTAGTATATTCCAATGCAAATTGCTTTAGCCAACCTGAATTTACATTTTTGTCTAAAAACATCGGGTTGGTAAAAACAATTCAGACCACTGTCTCCTTGAAAACTCTCTACTTTCAAGATAGTATCAGCTAAGAATGCAGAGTGGGAATATTGCTTGAAAGATCCCAGCTCCTCATTTGTTTACCTGCTCCAGCTTAAATTTTTCCAGAAAGTTGTATTAACACAACTAAAAATGAAGCAAACAAAACTTTTCAGTGTCTGGCGTGAGGAAAAAAGAAAACCTCACAATGCTCTAGTAAGTTTTCTCCCCATAGGCTTCTGTGTATTTACACTTCATCTTCAGCTCCTTTCCTTTCCTTTCCTTTCCTTTCCTTTCCTTTCCTTTCCTTTCCTTTCCTTTCCTTTCCTTTCCTTTCCTTTCCTTTCCTTTCCTTTCCTTTCCTTTCCTTTCTGTCAGCTGCCAGTGAAAACTACATTTGACCCTTACCAAGGAATGGGGCTTACTTTGTATGTCAGGTAATAAGACTGGCTGAGAAGTTCATATGAAACTGCAAATCTGCCCAAACATGTCAGATTTAAGTAATTCAGACAACGATTTCAGGTTCAGAAGGCATTCCTGGTTTTGGGAGAGGGGATTTGGTCAAAGTAGTAAAGAGATGCATGCTCTGCCGCTACTCCCACTTCAGTTTTCCTTTGCAGACCAGGCTAATAATTACAGTAATAGCAGCAGTGTATGTATTTCCTTTTCAGACTTAGCTGATTGATGTGTTGACATGCCCTGTTTTATTTGGTGCAGCAACCAAGAGGACTAGCTGCATTGCTCTGCATGCCACTCCATTACATTGTGTATGTGTCAGTCTTCTATATTGCCTTGTATATCTAACAGATTGACTCTAATCATTTTGTGATTCATATTTCACCTGGACTAGGGGATTATAAGAGGATCTACAAGTATATCTATTTAAATGGAGATAATGAACTTGACACACCAGTTAAGAAAATTAACATGCATCAATAATGTGAGAAAGAATAGTAAAAGGATAAGAAGCAGAAGTTGTTTCTTCTAATAGGTATCTTCATGTTTATATTTATGTGTATATATAAAGGATTAAAAAAATGAGAGGTTAAAGCCTGTGTTTTCCAAAGCCTCCAGCATGACTTTGGAAAACATATGATAGGTCAGACTTGAGAGAGAGACTACTGCTGAGGAATAGCCCACTGGAGAAAGGATTGTGGTGATCCAAGGAAGGAAAGGAGGAGGGAGGTCTTCACGTTAAGAAAGTGATTCTTACTGAGAGATAGCTGGAGCATCTGGAGACAAAAGGCAGAGCCTAGAAAACCAGAGGATCAGCAATGGAGATGAGTTGCTCTGTTGTACCTGACCCAGACTGGGACTCTCTAGATTAGCTTTTGCAAAGCTAAACTAGATCTGTCATGCATGCTGTTGTTTTCACAACGTTTCTGCTTTCTCTATTCTTAGTACATGCCGTTTTCCTACAGCCCGTGTGTGGTTTGGATATCAGTTGCTTCAGAGAAGGTGGTTCTCTGGCATCAGCACATAAAGGGACTGAGGCTCCAGGAGGTCCAGGACTTTGGCTGCAGAAGGCTGGGAGCCGGGCAGTAACCCGCTGCTTGTGTACATTTGCAGAGTCCAATGAGCAACATCAGTAGTGGAATTGTATTTCTAGGCTGCATCCTTTTGGTTGCCTTTCAGAAGAGTTGCCCTTTAGTGCTGGTGAAGGAAGTGATTGTTATCACTGGATTTTGGTATAGGTTATCTAAAGACAGGAGACCTAGAATAGTGAAAGATCATTTTAGGACAAGCAATACCAAGTAATAAATAAACCCTTTCAGATGGCTTGCAAGAGGATTTGGAGGGCAGAGAACTGACTAATGTTGGCTTTAGCCTAAAACCTAGGGGAAAGACTTTGTTTTTGCAAGCATTTTTTTCTTGGATGCCTCCTGGCTATTTTTTATTAGTGTGTGAATTCCCTTTTGCTAAAGGATCTGTCGTCTTCAAAGGGTATTTCTCTTGGTTCATTATTTTGACCTAAATTACGTTTTTCATAGATGACTGTTTTGTTGTGTTTTTTTTTGTTGTTGTTGTTGTTTTTATTTTATTCCATTTTATTTCTTTTCTTTTCTAAAACTGTTTACACAAAACTATGTTTTTCCTCTGTAGCTGTTTTTCACCAAATCTTCTCTCTCCTGAGAGGCTCTTGGCTATTTATCAATATTTGATCCATCTATAAAGCATACTTCCGTAGGGTGGCTGTTTGTTATGGAATGGTGTCTCTCTAAAGTGGATCTTATCAGTTCCTGATCTCTTTCTCTGTCTGTGTCTGTCTGCTTCTTAGCTAGCCTAGTGGCTTTAAGAAGTATTTAATCTCTCTATTTTAACAGTACTTAATCTCTCTATTTTAACAGAACTAAATGCAATCATTATAAGGGCAAATACTAACCAGCAAAAGGAGATACATCAGAGTCCAGGAGAACTTCTAGTGCATGCTTAGCAAAGAGCTTGAAATTTTGCCGGGTGTTTATAGGAAGAAGAGGAAATTCCCTTGCATTTCCTTCAAATATAAATATTGCAAAATTGGTTTTCATGGAGTTTTCAGCAAAATGAAAATAGTAGAATAAATAGCAGAAAATACCATGTATACTGACTACCTCTTAAGCTTTTTCTTTTTTTTTTTTTGGTCATACTAGCCAGATTAAACATTATCGGATCCAATGCATTTGTAATATAAATCCTTTGATTTCTGTGGCGTTGAACTTGTGATGAACCTGAACCGTGAATGTTGCCACATTCCCTTATTTTTGTTCTTTCTTCAACCAGTAGGAGCTAAATTACTGATGTCATTAGAGATGGAATCATTTTTCAGGAGATGATATAAATGTTAAGAACAAATGGAAACAAAATATTTGTGAGGGTTTTCTCCTTGTTTTTGAATGAGGATAGCTATATGTAGAAAGGAAATTGTTTAATTCATCCTGCACCTCCCACTAATGACAAAAGAGTTTATCCCAAGAGTAAACTGAGACCACTGAGCTGGTCTACGTTTACGTCAATTGAAGTAGGTGCACTACTCTGTCCTCTGCCCGTAACCAGTCACGGAGAGCTTTTGCCAAGGTATTCTTGTCATAGATAATTTAGCAATACGTACATAGTTAGAGGAAGACCTATGCAGTTTTCAAGATAATTTCTTTAATGCATTTTACATATTATACTCTCAATAGTAGAAGGTATTTCTGGCGGTCTCTTAAAATATCCATTATTCATTCTTCATTAGCTGATATTCTGGTCTACCCAGGAAGTACGGCATTCAAAGGTCTTGAAGTTCAGCACATGCTAGTATTTTTTAACCTTATTTTTCTCAATATCCAGCTATAGACCAGAAGTGTTTTGAAAGTCAGTTGTTTGGCAATTGGTTCATAGTTTTGTTTATTACTAGAGATCAAGAAAGTGCTCAAAACCATGAGATATTTGAAATGCAAAAATTTCAGCGTTTTTTCATTTGCTTTTTGGTTTGTAAGCCTTTTGAATTCATTGAGGCCATATTTTCATTTTCTTCACTAAAACTGTTAAAGCTAAATATACCCCCACTCTTTTTTTTTCTCTTATAGTAACTTCATTCAGGGATGTAGATGACTTATGAGAAAATCCTAAGGGTTCTTACGACTGAGTCCTGATATCCTGCTGTAATGAGGCAGCTTTTTGCTGCTTCTGAAATATAAAAAAGGCATAAACCTTTCCTACTTGGAACAGCACTCCTAAAAGTGCAATCCTGCTTTGTTGTTGGCACTAACATAGTGTTATTGGGGTTTTCCACCAGCAGCCAATACGTCTTAGAGGTGAAAGATCAGTCTGCTGCCATCCATGCCTAGGAACACAGGGAACACATTACTTTGCATGCTCCAATTCTGCCTACTTGTTCTGAGTACTCCTTGGTTGTAGTGTGTTTTCTTAAAAAAATTGTTGACATTTACACCACTTCAGTATGTAATTATTGATTAGCATACTTTCATGATAAAATGTTTTTTTTAGATTTAAATATGGAAGTCGAGGCCCTGTTGAAAATGCCCTGATGGATTATTTCATTTGTGTGAAAAAAATGTTTAAACTTCTATGCTGGCTAGACTGTTTTCTGTGCTGTCCAAGTGTATAAACAGCAACACTAACATAGTCTTTAATAATTGGAAGATGCTTTTTTGCTAGTTTGTTTTAATTGAAAGGTATTTGTTGCTATTATTGGTTGCGAAGTATATCACTGTCTGTATCCTACAGCTTCTGTATAAATTTGTGCTATTAATATCTATAAATAAATGTCAGCCAATGAGAACGTCAGGGTTTTGAGAAACCAGTCAAGAAAAAAAATGCAAGCAAAAAATGATGTACAAGTATTCACAGATATGATATATTAGCAGCATTGCCACTCGTGCCCCACTCCTCATCGGTTAAGCTGTTCGTTATTGCCTCATTTGTGTTACCCACAAACTCGCTGTATTGAAAAATACGTCAAAACCAAGGGAGCAAAACCAATTCACAGCAGTAAGAGTTATGTGTGTGTGCAGGTAAGGCAATACAGGAAAAGCTTACCGGTAGCCCCCTCCTCAGTAGCTTCCCTGCTTCTGCACACTTTATATCCTGTTCTCTCTAACAGTCTCCTTTATATTTATTTTGGTATGAGTTTATCTGAGCGCACAGGTTATCCAACAACCCTGTTTTCGAGTACCTGTACTATTAACATATCACCCATTAAATAAGCTACAGACTACAAACATGAAGCTACAGTCATTTTGTGGTGTTTTTAGGAACATCCGAGGTTTTTGTAAGACTGCTTGTATTGCGGATGTTTTTGAGAATGTGCATGTAATGTAAAATATATATTCATCATTGAAATTTCCCTTGCAGTTCAGATCTGCCTTAAAATGTCTATTTTAGGTTTGCCAGAACCAAAGAGAGACAGTATATTCCAAGGGCTGAGAATGGATCAAGGATTTTACACATCTAAAGAGTTCCTACCCTTGGTAGCCATGGCAAGTAAACTAGGTAGGTGATACTATGTTTTTGTTGTAATCATGTTCAGTAAGTCATTAGCAGTTCTTGAGATATCAGAATGCACAGCCGGTTATACAGCATCAAGGAAATGGCCTGGGCCAAGGTTTTGTCTTGGTGAGCTGCAGTGTTGGGAGTGTGTGGTAAGGAAAGTCAGTCCTGGAGACTGTAAAGCAAATAGTCATAGATAAAAATTAAGTACATGGCAGTTTATTACCCATAATATATTTGTTATGTTGAATTATATTCAAAAGATGTCATAAGCTTCTCATTTGTATAAATAACACATAGTAAATATGAGATGGTGTGGAAATGACCCAATGTTAAAGTGTTGCTGACCCATATAAACATCTGCTTTGTATGTTGTTGATAATTGATTTTACTTGTAGCACCTTGGTCCCAAGTCAGTCATGTGCTGCATGTTTTACAGGCTCATTTAAGGGAGCACTAGTTCCTTACTCAAAAACCTCTCAATCTCAGGATAACATTAGTATGCCTGGAGTTAGGCCGTGATGCCAATTCATAGGCATCAAATGCAGCCTTGTTTTATGCTTTTACAGATTTGTTTTGAGTACAGAAATGGCTGTTTGCTGCCCAGGGAGTACGGATGCTTTCTGGGGCCCTGAATGTGATGTCATAAGCCCCAGCTAAATGGATGACACAAGACTTGTGATTTTATGCCATGCTTACTCACAGTTTAGATTCCCCAATGTGATGGTAAAAATAAAAGAAATTCCATCTACTGTTTTCTGGGCATATACTTAGTGCATTATGTGGTCTTGTACATATGACCACATGTTTGACCACATATTTAACCACACATATACCACTTTTATCTACAAACTGTTCTTCTTCTGACCATTCAGAAACTTTTTAGCATCAGATAGGGTTGCCTGCTTATTTAATAGACTTTCCATAAAGAATGAGTTAAAGAATGTCTCCCGTGGCAAATTATTCTGCATATAAAAGTAAAGATTATTACCTCATTTTATGCAAAATATTTAGGAAGGGAAATTCTGCATCCCAGCTGTCCCATCTTTCTGCTGTTTTGATCAAATTCTTATTTCTGTGTATTTTCTTAAGCTCAGTGAACTCAAATGAGTTGGGAAAAAAGGTTTGGGTTTTGTTTTGTTTTGTTTTTTGAAGAAAGAGAGGTTTAAAGATGAAATAGATTGAGAATATACACTGCAAAACTTTTGATTAACAAAGGAAAAACGAGTCCTGCAAAACAATCCTCCCTTGTTATAATTTGACTAAAAATACTTTGTAGAATTCTCTACAGACAGCTAGAAATCGTGTACTGTGAGGCACCTGTCTGCATGAAGATCTCTAACACTATGATCTGCATCTTTTAAAATTTTGCAAAGTAGTACTCCCAATTTGCCAAATTATATAATGCTATTTTTTATATTAAGTCTAAAAAAAAAAAAAAAAAAGAAAAAAAAGAACTTTGAAGAACTAACCTTGTCTGACTGACAGTAACAGATAGATTTTTGGTGTTGTCCGTTAATTAACATAGTCTCTCTAACTTAATTTTCCTAGTGTCTGTTTGTAGGTGTAGTCACCTCTTGCTCTCTAAAGCATGGAATTTTAAAACAAGATATATGAACCCTATATCCTTCTCTATCCTCATTTTTACTATGACAGTTCTCTAAATGATATTTACCCATTGTAAAATACATACTCTGCATGCTTGTTAAGTTCTGAATCTCACTTGTTAATATATTTTCCTTCAAAAGGAGTCCCCTGGTAAATACATAGACGCTCATTTAACTTGTGAGTGGCCTTGTTACCATTGGCTTATGTTTCAAATTCTTATGTTTCACTGCACACTTCAGCCTTCTGAAATTTCTCAGAAAACTGAGACCTGGGCTGTTGGAGGAACCAAGAGCAAAGTGGGCAACCATGACTGATCCATTCTAGACTAGTTCTGTCATGACACTCTGAGCTGCCACTCCTCTGCTGCACTTGTTCTTTTTCTGTTGTTCAAAGTGCAGTTTTTGTGGAGGATTAAGTTCATTAAAAATAAATCAGAGAAAAAATTTTGGGGAGAATTTTAGAATAAGAAGCCTATTAAGTAAATGGTAAATGCAATTCCATATACATGTGGGAAAATGATAGCATTTGCCATATAGCAAGGATTTTACAAATGGAGACAGAATATATGTATTAGGATGTACTTTCTCACTCCATTTATATGTCTAAATTAAAAGCATTGTTTTATTGAATAATACATTTGTTTCTCTATGATTGAGAAATTTGAAAATCTGCTACTACTATACCAGGATATTCAAGTCACAGTGCAATGATTTTATGGTCAGTTTAGTGCCTCCTGACTGAAATCATCACAGGCTCATTGAGAATATAGCATTATACTGTTTATGGCATTATTTTTTAAATTGCAGTAATTCACCTAATCAATAGTTAGTTCTATGCAGACTGATGGTAAAGTGCAATCTAATGCAGGGAACACACAGAGTTCAGTTTTACTTAAATATTTCTTAAATAAATCATCAAATACAAGCTGTGGATAATGAACACATAATGTCATCATTCTCTCCATGTAACTTTTTGCAAACAGTTTGTGAAACCACTATAGATTAACCATTTTTTCCCAGTGGAACATCTAGGAATTACTGTAATAATAATATTCTTTCTGCATCATGTTCAGCTGTCATAGAGAATAGCCTCTGAGAACCATGTCATAGCCAGAACAGTGTCAATGCCATACAGAAAACTGTGACTAAGGGACTAACTTTGAGAAACTATTATACAAATCTATCAACAACTGGAAAATATTCTTTAGAAAAATACCAAATATTATTCTTTATAATCTGTTACAATGTGTGGTTTTTTTTTTTAAGCATGAGGATAATGAATCTGATAAGTGAGAAGCTTAATTTTTGAATAAAAAGGTCTTACAATGCTAATTTCCACCCGACAGGACTCTCAGAAATAGAAACGTGTTGTCGTTTGTATCCTTTCCAGATAAAAAGGTGCTGTTGCTTAGAGTACTGACTATGAAATTATGTATATGAGCATATCTTAAAAATGGGAATAAAACTGTCTTTCAGTGAAGCAGAATAATTTGATAGTGACACTCCATGCTTAGAAACTGTAAGATGCAATTTTACACTGCTTTGAGTACAAGTACCTTTTGAGCTGTCATGCAGAAATGGTTTCTCTACTTGAAAATGGGGTTTTTCCTTTCATCTTTCAGGGATGTGTGCCTGTCACTCTCCATTGCCATCAATACATGGAATTGTGATTGTACTTGGGGCAGGAGACACTGCTTTTGACTGTGCGACATCTGCTTTACGCTGTGGAGCTCGTCGTGTGTTTGTGGTCTTCAGGAAGGGGTTCACTAATGTCAGGGCTGTCCCAGAAGAGGTAAAATTGAATAACAGCATTTATGAGAAGGAATATTGGTGGTTGTTATTGTTGTTATTTCTACAGGGCCTGAAAGTGTGCAGTAGGTACTTAAAAGACATCTACTAAAGGCTTTGTTTATAAAAATGCTTTTAAAATGTATAAAAGTTTATTAAAGATCTGAGGCTTAGTTTATATAGTCTCTGTATAAGTCATTTTCCTCTGTTGTACCCATTCCCTGTAAAGTCAGAGAGAGATGCCTTTGCATAAAAGGGGTAGAATTTCTTGTAAATTAGAAAATACGGTAAAATTCTTAAAATCTTGGAAGCACCCCAGAGATCAAACAGGCATTTGAGTATTGTAGGTGACTGCTCAAGTCCAAGAATAATGAATCTCCGTGATCTTGACGTAGCTTTGGGAGTCTATAAATTCTTGTGAGGAAATTACGGTAATTTTCATTTTGTATCGCTGACAATGGCAATAGAGTGATGTCATTCATCACAGATTTCAGTGTTGAATTTGATTTTTAGTTTGGCTTTGCACTTTGGCATTTATCTGAACACCTGTACATTTTGAAACTGACTGTCCCTCCTCAATTTATCTGTATTAGAGGAGGATTTTTTCAAGTTAGATTTCCTTATTTTGGTGGTCTTTTTCCATTACAATTTATTTGGTACATACTTTACACTTTTGCATACTTTAGGATAACAGTATATCTCATGTATCTTTATCAAGAGATTTATGGGAATTTGGTCATCTCTTTTCAAGAAGGTAGGTGTCTTAGAGGTCTTATACAAAGGGAGTGGAGGTGCAAAAAAAGGAATGGAGGATCCGAAGCATATTTTAGTTCTGTTTCTGTTGCACTTCAAATAAGAATTCTAGACACAATGAGATTACTGAGGCCATTGTAGCAAAGAGACTCATGCTATTCAGATTCTTACTAATTAAGAATCACCTGTCACTCTGAACCCAAATCTTTGTTAGTGGCCTGGGTCAATTCCTAAAAGTTGTCAATGTTCTTGTTCATCTGATCAGGTAGTGACTTTGAAAAAAGTAAAATAAAAATAGCTTTGGCTAATAATGGCTGTGATAGAATGATGTCAGGTTGGACATATCATAAGATACTGCATGTACAAGATATTACATGTACGTTATTTGTCAAGTAAACAATCAAATCCTGAAGTCTCTACTAACCCATGCTGTTTGACTTCAGTAATTTTACCACAGCAGAGAATCAAAAGATCTTAAGCCTGGGATGTCACTCAGAAAACTGTTATTTGAACATGGTGTTTGGTATTTGATAATAAATACTTAAAGTCATAGAAAAAAACAAATCAGGTCATGTGCTTAATTAATACTAGGCCTCTTAAAAAACAGATAGTTGTATAAGGTAGCTCTTTTGCCCTCAACGGTTTTATTCAAAGAGACAGGGAACACTAAGAAAATATATCAGAAAAATATTTGCGTTGCGAATCTACCAAGTGCCACTGTCTAGAACTGATTGATTCAATAGCACTGGAGGCTCTGAAACTGGTATTAAGATGACTATCTGTGTACTATACGCCAGTGCCTTCTACTAAAGAACAATCAGTGGTAGCATCCTGAGTCAATTTCTCATAAAACTTTTCATGTTTTTTTATTGCTTCTACTCTACAGATGGAACTTGCAAAAGAAGAGAAGTGTGAATTTCTGCCTTTCCTCTCCCCTCGGAAGGTTGTCCTAAGAGGTGGACATATTGTTGCAATGGAGTTTGTTCGAACTGAACAAGATGATGATGGAAACTGGAGAGAAGATGAGGATCAGGTTGTCCGTCTGAAAGCTGATGTGGTGATCAGTGCGTTTGGTTCCGTTTTGAGTGACACTAAAGGTAACCCTGACTAATGCATTCTGTAAATACTGATTGTTATTTTAGCTGCAGCCATTTTGTGTCCTTTGACAGTTTTGTGAAGTGAGTCTTCTGGTGGTTACATAGCTTGTGACTTAATCCTTTTCACAGAAATTTATTTGTCCTTTAGGTATACTTCTTAGAACAAAACTAAGGGTATGATTAAGAAGCAGTTTTCTGTATATCACTGTCTAGAGCAGGAACCCAGATTAGAGGTGCAGTTGCTTAGTATATATCTCGCATTCCTCTCAGTGCAAATGGGATAACAAAGAATACTCCTGGGGATTTCTTCTGGTCTCACTAATTAACTTTAGAGAAATTCATTATACTACAACTTTAAACTGAATTGATCTGATCTCTGAAACCTTTTTTTACCTATTGAATTAAGCAAGAATTAAGACATTCATTATTCTGGTTTAGCTGCTCTGGCTATCACTCATTTCATACGTATACGCAAGAGGACTGTGGCTTCTCTCATATATACAGGATTTGTTAAATTCATCTACAATTTTCTCAGCATGTCTCATTTACTTGCACTTTACAAGCTTTGGTCTTAAAAATTAACAATTACTTAGTTCAATAGTAAATACACAGAAATAGGCACAGAGATGGCATTTCAGAGACTGAACTTATTATCCAGATGTAAAAGAAAGAGCAGAAGAAAATGAGTTCAACTAAGAACATGAGAACTGAGCAGAGCTCAGATTGTGCTTTCCTCCTCTGACACTAGGTTATATTTAAAGAGTGCAGGTACATGTATCAAAGGTGTCTTGAAAATAAAAAACAAACAAAACCCCACTGACTCAGCAGAAGATAGTTTGATAAAATGAATAGATCCTCAGCCTGGAGACACTCATCAAGGTTAGGGGGTTCTGAAAGTCTTAGTGATCAATGTGCCTGCCTCTCCAGGGCACAGTCATGCCAGCCAATTGTGCCATGACAAGCTGTCATGCTCCTTTGGGCATAAATGCTCTGACAAATGACTTAGCAAGTAAGTGCCTCAGAGTGCACGTCACCAGAAAATTTGGTAATCAGTTGTTAGTTCTGCTAGTGGAAAGGGAATTTCAAACTTTTTTTAGCATAGTGTGGTTTTGTGAATCTTTTCAATCAAGGAAGACTGTAAATCTATAATAATCTGAGTATGGTAACAGTTATGGACATATATAAAGCACTTATAAAAGGTGTAACTTCTCACATCTGCATTTTCTGTGCATGTATTATAGATAACATTGTTTTAAATGAGGTTAAAGAAATTAGTTTTCTGATAGTCCTAGTAAGATTTTCTAGAGTTATTGGTAAGGTTATAGAAAAAAGGTACTGATTTCACAGGAAGACAAAACATTAGTTAATGAAGATAATTCATAGGTCTCATTGAAGAATATTAGAATATGGCTGATAGCAGAGTTGCCTGTAATTTGAATGAGCTACTCAGTGCTTCCTGTTCACCAGTCCAACTGTATATAAAGTTAAACCATCATACAGCCGTGAAAAGTCTAAACTCTCTACAACCATTAAAAAGAAGGATCAGATTTGTTCCTTGAAGAATATATAAAGTTAATTCCAGGAACACTCCTGTCTTGTGTATGTTGCTATTGCTTTGGGACAGGTTAATGCAGCCTAGGCTGCCATCTAGATGGCAACTATACCCAGGTACGCACATTGCTGCTTCCTCAGCGCAGCCTTCTGCTGTGCAGTTGCCTGCTGCTCTAACAGGTAGGTAGAGGAGGAGCAGCTGGGACTCCAAATCTCTGAGAGAACAGACGCCTATTCCATGCGGAGATGTAATCTGTATAAAGAGCCTGGCTTCTGTGTTGTTCATGCTTATGGTTCAGTCTAAACCTCCAGGAAGCACTGAGAATTTTTTATTTTATTTTTTTTTAATCTTTAAGAGATTCATCAGCTGCTCCATTGGTGGAGTTGACTTCAATGAGAATATTGGAAAGCTTTGCTATTGTATTTAAAAACCCTCTGCTTAGGTCTTCTGGAAGGTTTTCTAGAACCTTGTGATAAATATTAGCCTATGCAATCAGTATGTTTTGTTGTGATTCATAGACCCTATGATAAGGGAGTGATTCTGTTTTCTCCAACATTACAAACTGCTTCATCTAAAAGGTTAAACTTACTGTGTTGCTTAGCCATAATACTGTGCCAGTCTTGTATCTTCTAGTATGCATTCACCCTCTAAATAACTTGTTGTGAGTTTTTTAAATAGGAACATAAAATGGGAGAGGAACAAAGTCACGCAGTGAGCTGATCATGAAAGAAAAGAATCATTTACCTTGGGAGTAAGGCACCTCAGTTTCACAGTGTATTTTTGGTGCAACTGCTATTAGAATAGCAATGAAATTATAAAGAAAGATGCAAGAAATACTAGCATTTGTTTTGTACATTGTAAAAGCTAAAAGAAACTAAGACTGGAGGGAATAAAGTGCTTATTCTGAGCACACCATTTTAGTTGTTTTTAAACCTTTATTTTTTGACTAAACTGTCTTAATGAAAGTCAAATTTGCTTTTCACCATTGATCTGGATTACAACCAAATCCCCAGGCATACACAATAAAAAGGAACAACAACAAAAACACACACAAAAAACCAAACATCTTATATTCTTAGTGTTTTTCTAAAAGGAAGCAAGTTTTTGTATTCAAGAGATGGAGATATTCTCCACCAAAACATGGAGAAGAAAATACTGGAGGTACTCAAAACTGGACAAGGCCCTGAGCAAGCTGATCTGACTTTGAACTTGATCTACCTTTGAAGAAGGGGTTGGACTAGGTGACCTCCAGAGCGCCCTTCCAGTCTGAATTATTCTATGGCTGGGTGATTCAGGTGCATGTTGAATAAGCATGTTATTTGTTATTCGTACAAAGAGTTCTGCCAATGACCTAATTTGTAAGGCATCTCAGGGAATGGCAAATGCAGTACTGGTATAGGCTAAGCTAGCAGGATTTGTCCTATTTCTTGTTAATATTGTTTAATGCTGATGTTATTGAAGTTAGAATAAAGAAAATGCTATGAGAACCAGAGGGACTGAAATCAGACTTAGCCACACTTCAGCAAAGTGTTCAGGACAGTCTTGATGCACCGCTTTTAAAGTTTTGTTTAACTTGATATATATGCATGTGGTGACTGCTAGCCTGAGCAGAAAGAGCCCATAGGTTAGAAAGCTTTTTCTATTCGATTATGCTTATCCAAATGTTTCTTATTCTTGCACAGTCACAATTAAATTTGCAGCTGAGATTCAATGCACTCACAGTAGATATTTAGTCGTTTTTGTTTTGTTAAAATGCTAATTGTGTTTTTAAGCAACATTTCTAGTAAATACTCATCTTCCCATTGAGAATCATATAAATGCATCATTAATTAAAAAGAAATCAGTTCTAAATCCATTTTATGCTCAGGAAGTTGCTAGTAGACAAAGCAGAAGAGTTGCCCTGCAGACTGTTTTAAGAACATTGCACTTTACTGAAACCAGTGTTTAAAAAAAACAATAAAAATAAAAAAATAAAATTTAAATCAATCTACTACAGAGAGAGTAAAAAAAAAAAAAGGTAAAAAGGTTTGTTGCAAAAAGATTTTGCAAACACAAGCTGCTTTTTTTTTTAATTGCATAGATCGCCAAACAAAGCCATCATAACTGACCCACATAAACAGCTGAAGGAGAATTTTGTACCTTTCCTCATGTTCCTGCTCTTTCACTTTGTTATTTTGGAGGTCTACAGCATGTTAGTGAATTACTGAAATAGCTTCTGGCACCTTTCTAAATTGCAGCTACTCAATATATACACATGTAATTTGCCTACTCCCTAGCACTGCACACAGCCTCAACATCCTATTTAACACCAGTCCAGTTGGTTTTAAGGTCTAAGCTTTGAACAGCCATTTTCTTCTCTTTTTTTTGTTCTGATAAACAAAAGGGAACAATGGTTTTGGACTGCAGAGTTTTGCACTGGAAAAAAATGTCCTTGCTCTGATTTATTTTCGCATATTTCTGAGGAGAACTTGGACTTTCTAGGGAGAACCATGAAGAAATTATGGAAAATAGTACTCTTGGTCAAAACACTCTACAAAATGGAGTGCAGGACAGGGGACTAGTGCAGCATAGGGGACTGGCAATGCTCAGTTCAATGTTCAGTTCAACACTGTTTAGCAAGCAGCAGGAAGGAAGAAGTATTCCCATTTTCTAAAACACTGAATCTTAGGGTGATAAAATCCATTTTATTTTCCTTAGGAGACAAAAAAAGGGGAATGCAAAAAAATCCAAACAAGCTCCAAATACCAGTTCTGAAAATCCCACCCCACTCTCCCCCGCCCCAAAGTAGTAGACAATTTGTGAGCAAAATACCCATTTATTAAACTTTTGGTAGTAGCTAACTATCACATGGTAACTGAAGGGCAGAGTTTTAGTTCACATTTTTGGGAATCAATCACAACTTTCAGATATCTTCCTGTAACTTTTAGTATGACTGTCATCTTGCTTGGAAACTGCAGCAGCAAAACCAGAAGACTTACTAGAGTATAACTAGCCCCCTAGTATAGTGCTACGTGACGCAAAGATAAATTTTGCCCAAGCAGTTTACAGTTTTAGTGTTTAATCCACTCCTACTTAACGAGTATTTCTGTAGATTCAGAAGCATTTGCTATGGAAAGGCCAAAAGCTTGCAGAGCTCTGAGCTCAGAAGTGAAGAAGTTTTCCTTCATACAAACGTAGAGTTTCAAATGATATGGAAGCCAGCAAACCTGCAGGAAGTGTTGAGTTTATACAATCATGTCAGACAACTAGATAGCTTCAACCTCAAGTCACTGAAGCCTTGACTATCTGATGAAAGACAAGGAGGGAAGAAGAGATGTGGTTGTGATGTCCCAGCTGGGAGTACTTACAAGGGTCAGCTGGTGTCTCCCAGCACAGTGTCTGCTTCCCACCCACAGAATAGACCTCTGGTCATCAGACTTCTTAAAAAAAAAATGTTACATAAAACTGAAATTTATATAGATTCAAAAGATTCTTAGTGAAATAGGTAGGGGTTTTCCTGCTGAGTCATTTGGAATAGGATTTCTCTCCAGAAATGGGTTTACTAAATGAGTTGGAGTGCAACAGTTTCACACCCTGAAATTATTTGCAGCTTCAAATGCCCAGAAGTGGCTTTGTAATGACTTGTAAAGACATTTTAACTTGGAGCAGGAATTCTACTCTTTCATTCGATAGCCGTCAGCACACATCTGCCTGCTGGTGACAGGCAGAAAACAGTCAGTAGCACACTTTCAGCAGGAGCCTCTCCCAGCATACCTACGCCCAGCTTTTTCCAGTCAAACCACCTTTGAATCCTGTTTCAGTATGTTAGTGGCGCAGAGACGGTGGGAAGCATGGTTGTGCCTTTCTTTGTTTGCTGGGCCTCTAGATTGGGCAGTGTCAGCAGTTAATGAGATCGTTGGTGCATGTGATAGCTACAGTTTTACATTTGAGATTAAGAAAGATACAGTATATTTGTATTTTTCTGAAGTAATGCTACTATTCACTGTAAAGGAAGTCTGTAAGATGGATATCAAAAATAACATTAATGAGCTACTAAAGCTAAAATTACAGGAACTTATGAAATTGGTTAAACATAAAAACCATTAAACTGTTTATTGAAGCTTCACAGATATACTGCAGCTAATGAGCATTTCTGCTATTTAAATAAGCCCAAATTGAACACACATTACATGGATACATAATTAGTCATGGCAGTCAAACACACACAGATTCACTTATAAAGCTTTATTTGAGGAATCTTTTCCATTTGATTTGTTTTGTTAATTAAAATATTTTTTTCTGTATTCACTTAAATTTTAATATTGTTTTTGCAAGTGCTATAATTTGCTACTGCTTTTCCATTTGTGTTTGTTTGCTCTATGAATATAGCAAATGTGGAATATATATTCAGAACTGTCCTTTTGTTTGGTGTTATTTGTGTTAGCATCACTTGATAGCATTAGAATAATTCAACTGTATGTTATCTTTCATCCAGAAAGATCCTTTCAAATTGTATGTAGTATCAGGATATAGAGGAGAAGGCAGCACAGCCACAGGATTGCACTTTGAATTTTCAAGAGCAAAGCTATATTAGTTTTAAACTTTAAAGAGTGTGAGGGTGCAGACGTTGAAAAGACACTCTTATCATTACCCCTTTCCCAAATCATGCACCAACAAAACCACAAAGCATGTTGCTTGCGTATTGTTCAATGTCAAACAGTGATTCAGAAAACCTGTAGTCAGGTTCACCTCCTTGCAAGCTCCAGTTTGGCTCCTAGACTCTCTCTCACACCTTGCAGGGGTAGAGAAGAAAGTTCCACTTGTAAAGACCAAAGTTCTCCCCTTCTTCCTGCAGGCAGTGTAGAAAGTGGTCCCTCCAGCCTCTCAGTTGCCCAAGATACCAGATCCAAATTGTGAGGACATTAGGAACTCTTACATAAGATGCCTTTAAATCATTTTTTTTACTTATTTTTACATCCTTATTTTTACTTAACCTAAATCTTAGAGCTTTTAAGAAAAACAGAAGTAGCTGCTGGATACTGTGTCAACCTTGCCACAAGGGAAATGTTACTTCCCAGTTTTATAAATACTGATCAGACCGACAAATCCCCAGTCCCTGGGAAGGTGTTTCAAGGAGAGGTATGTTGGGCTTCTTTGCACTCAAAAAGCTTTTGATATAGTTATGTCCACGCAGCTATTTTACCACAAAACAATCCAAAGATGGATTTGAGAAGTGTAATAGATGCAGGATAACAGAAGTAATATCTGCTTTCCCCCTAAGATGAAAAGGAATAAGTAGTCAGAATTTCCAGTTTTTCCTGTGAAACTTCAGCATTTTCTGTGAAAAAGCTACACCTCAGATAGAATGTTGCCCTCTAAAACCCTTATTGTGGTTGAGTATTGTCTCAGAGAAACAAAAGTCATCTCTTCAAACCCCAGTACCAAACCCCACAGCACCAAGTTTTCTTTTTTCTTATTTTTTTTTTTCCTGAACACATCTTTACAAGCGCTATGTATTTAGCTTGCGAGAACTGTCTAGACTACACGCTGAGATGGTACCACTGCATGCAATAAGTTATCCTATGTACGACAAATATAAGATGATCCAAAGCTTCCTTGAAGTACAGACAGTCTGAGACATAAAGAGAAAGTTAACATATTGATTTATAAATCTTACTGAAGTATAATAAAACTACTACCAGCTACTATCAGCACTTCCCTTTAAAAAAAAAAAAAACAAAACCTTATTTCCCAGACTGAAAAATGTCTCACTCTGAAGGTTGTGTTTGGTGTGATCTTTCAATGATTTAAATATTTTTAAAGGAAATGATTTCATAACTTTTTGATTCTGCTTCTAGGCAAATATTATTCTTGCCAAGTTAAGCCAAAAGCGTATCGGGGTAGGAGAGATTGTGCAAGCAATAGGTCTTGCATATGGATTAAATACTTCTGGTATGAAAACCTGCTTTCAGCTTAAAACTACCTTCTGCAATTCTGGATTCTAAACCAATTGGGAAAAAAAAAAAACAACTTTGGATTTGAGTCCTGTGGATATTTGTTTATGCCATGGGTGAGGAGGAGAGCATAGGTAGAAGCAGGTGACAATGTTTGTGTCTTGTTTCCTATTTTGTTATTTTGCCCCTGATTATACACAGCTCTCCACTTTGAAATATGCTTGTAATAATTGATTTAGAGGTAAAGGGAGATAAGGTGCCTTGGAAGAAAATTCCATCATGATGACGTGCAAGAAAGATGTCTTTGAAGCTTGCTGTGTACTTGGGCACGTGTTGGGGCTATGCTGTGAGTTTGCCCTTGTATTGGTGTGGAGAAATATTCTTGTCTTAAGCTAGCAGGTTTCTCTTTTACATATATGACAGCACAACTACATCAGTTTAATTGACCTTGGCAATCTGCATATGCTAGTGGTATGTCCCTGAGGGACATTGCAATTTTAAGCTGCGTTTTATTGTAAAATCTTCAGTTCCTGTAGACTTAAAGCTACATAAAAATAAATCGTTTTGATATATGGCATCAACATTTGCTAAAAATATTTATTGAAAATGTGATTCTTTTCATGAAGCTACTTTGAAGTGTCTTTGTGATTGTAATAAAATAATTTCAAAAGTTGCATAATAAAAATCTTGTAAACAGAGAGATTATTTTTCTGATTATTTGTATTTAATGCCATTTGTCTAATATCCAGTATATTTTTTTAATTTTCACGTCTACATTATTTTTAAGTACATTTTTAGTTCATGTGCAAAATACCTGTATATGCTGTTTTCTAACATGAGAAAAATGAGGATGTCTTGATACGTGCTCTAAAAAATTCAGAAATTGCAGTGAAAAGTATAGAAAAGATAGTCTTTGTGTAAGCATTTCATTTTTGTTGGTTTCATAATTTTATTCTTAATATACATAAGTTTCAAAATGATCCTTAATTTCAAAATGTTCTGAGCTTAAATATCAATTCAGAATGTTTTTGATTTTATTGAAATATATCTTTTAAAGAAAAAAAAAAATCTTTAAAATCAACACATATTGTTCAAAGCCAAAGCTTTCGTAGCATAGCATTTCCTGGTGGGGAAAATGTTCTATCTGAAAATTTTCAATCAGGTTTAATAATGACCTGTGAAAAAGCAGCAGAGTATCATTTCTGTTGTGAGCATTAGTAAATGTGGGAAGTAAATTCTGGAGGTCTAAATGAATTTCCAAAAATTATAAACATTCATTTTTTGGTTTTAAACCTCAGAAATCATATGCGGTATATTAAGTTGCACAGGAGTGTATATGTTAGGTTTTCAGGTGAAAAGCATGTTGGTGTGGACAGCGCAATACAAAGCTATTGGTGGAGGGAAAGGGAGAAAATTTATTTTTCCTTTGTTAGTATTGTTCCTTAATAGGATTTTCAGAAGTGCTGGATTTTTGTTGTTGTTGCTGTTTTCCTGAGAGACGAGTACTGCCAGTGAGAAAGACTTTGAGTCCCAGCTTCTGGGGTATATAGTTTGTTTTGAGATTAGTGACCAAAAGAACATTAAAAGCAATTATTTCTTGTATGAAGTCAGTCACTTCTTGTCTGTGTTTATTTTGTACACAAGTCTGGCTTTGCAGGCACACAGGAACTGTTTACTTTTCTGATGTTACCGAAGAACTATTCCATATAATAGATGATGTTCTTCTATCTGAGTCCTGTTAGTAACTATGTACCTCCACTAGCTTAATAAAATGTTTGTGTATAGAAAAGGATTTTTCAGATCTATTGTAAATTCACATTTAAGTGGAAAAAAATAGGCTTGTAACTGCTTTTCTAATCATTATCAGTGTATATTTGAGAGATTTTAGCAACACTTGTTTCTTTCTTCTATTAATGTATTTGTCCTTTACTTTAATTGCAGTTAGAGAGGCCATGGCACCTATCAAGTTTAACAGATGGGGTCTTCCTAAAGTAGATCCAGAAACTATGCAAACAAGTGAACCCTGGGTTTTTGCAGGGGGTGATGTTGGTGGTCTTGCTAACACTACAGTGGAATCAGTAAATGATGGAAAACAAGCCTCCTGGTACATGCACAGATACATACAGGTAGTTCTTTAAGAGTGTTTTACTCTTTCCAGTTTCTATCTGCTTTCAGATACCTTCATTGTGATTGCTAAGATAATTGTTTTTGTTTTCTTTTAAGATTAACTATGCAAGTTCTGAGTAGCTAATACCTAGATTATCTGGTGATTTGTACATTACAGATTCATTCAACTTGGATCACATACTCGATTGTGGGGAGTTGAATCCATCTTTCTTATATTATCTTAACACTAAAATCCAGGCAACGTTTCCTTGGCCCCCAGCTCTGCATTCCACTCAAGGGTAGTAATCCTTCCTGCACAATACACAGTAAAAGCAGAAATCCTGGTTGTGTAATTGGGCAAAAAGAAGCGAGCCCATCAACATGAAAAAGTAGAATCTCTTAATGCTGCATAAAGTAAAAACTAATACTGCCAATGTTGATACCTGGTGAAGACATTTTTAGTGTTTTTAGAGTGTAAGTGTACTAATGGTTTACAGAGCACTCAGGTTATCTACATCAGAACCAAAGTTTGCTTTGATGAGGCTGATCAAGTGGACACATGAACCAGACAAAAAGATAAACACTGAATGCAAAGAGGAAAATAATGCAAAGGAGGATTTACCTGGGGAATGGGAATTTAAGGGGTACAGACTTGAAAAACCTGGTAACTTCATGTTCCCTTTGGGTGCCCTTTCCATGTCGCTGAGCACCTCTGCTTGCCCTACCTTTTCTAGTTAAAGAAAGAGCACAAAGTCTAAAGGAGCTGCAGAGGAACCACCAGAGACAAGACACAGCCTGTGTGTGGAGAACCAGCTGACAAAGAGTGTTCGTAGTGCAAGGAACTTTTTAGAAACACGATACATGATTCATTCTCCCACAAAAAGAGATTTGAACAACTGAAGTTGGGACTGTAACAGCTCGATGTCTTTCTCCCCCATCCATCTGCTCAAAGCCTCTCTGATTGCATGTTTGTGCAATTTCATGCTGCAGGGGTCTGATTTCATTCCCTAAAAATACTTCAACTGAAAGCTTGTTGTTAGTATCTGTGCATATTTTTTCTCACTTGTTCTAAAGCAGTGTTTCTGTCCTGCCTTCTTACACTCTATGAAAATGCTGAGTGTGAAACATCTTTAAACCTTGACCTGCTTGCTTAATTTCTCAGTGCACAGTGAATTTGGGTAACTGGGATAGGGGAAGAGGGATATCTCCTCATTTTTGTCTCCTTCCTCTTTAACCTGTATAGATACATGCATCACTTAAAAACCTTCCTTTTTCATGTTGCTTCCTCCTCAAGCTTGCATTGTTTTCCTCTGGAATGTATTGAATACTTTGGAAGAAATCTGAATAATCAAGGCTTGAGAATTAGAATTTTAAAGCAAGCAGGCTTGTGATACTAGAGTATTTCCGTTACCCTTTGCAGGTTTCAAGGCAGTTTATTCGACCTTACAGTCTCACCAGGAAGTTAATGGGAAAGCCTTACAGCAATCTTCACAGGAAAGTTTCCAAATGTCAAATGTCACCTTTCCAGCTGTTAGATGAATGGGTAGCCCAGGGGCATTTATTGGATGTGCAGCCCTTGTAAAATCTGGTTGCTGTGGTGGAGAGCACTGTAATTTGGCAATTTACTTTACCAATTTTTGGGCCTGGTAGAAATGTTAGATACTGGAGGAGAGTTTGTATTTTAAAGAAGTTGTTTAGAAGATGATCATGTTACCCATGCATGTGTGCAAGCCTTTGTGTGTATGCATGTTCATTCCACTGCCCTGTATTCTGAAAGCTTCCAATATCAAATGAAGAAACACCCTTACAAAGTACCTTATTTTCTCTCTACTGTGAGATTTTAAGACAAGCAGCCTTGTTGTGACCAGTGTCTAAATTGAGTACATGACGGATTTTAAATACATTGATACCATCTATCCATTTGCATTTTAGTTACAGAAATAGGTCACCAACTCTCTCAGCACCAGGTTCTATAAATAATGCAGTCAGTCTTCAGCAAAATAAAAATATTCCGTAAGATTTCTCAACCAACCCAAGACCATGTCAAAGACTGAAACTCAAAAATACCACCCTAACTACTTGCTGAATGCCCCACTTGAATGGTATGCGCCTGCTATCCCAACCTACTCCAGACAAAAGGCCAAGTAAACAGATGGGCCTGATATGTGCCCTGAAACTCCAATCATTTCAAGCTCTGGCACGTGGTCAAGTGAAGCATGAGATCCAGACTCAGGGACTCTCCAGCAGAAATACCTTATGTTCAAAACCGGGAATTATTTACAGAAGCTTCTTGGCTGCTCTTACCTTGGAAACCTTCCATCATTAGTTGCCTAAATATCTCCTGCCTCTTAACGTTTTCCTCCCACTCTGCTAAGCATGGGGTTCATCTCAAAAATTGTTGCCTGCAGCTGTGTGTTGGGCTGGTTTCTATAAACATGACCAGTCAAAGCCTAACTGAGGACAGCTGCAGTAGAACCTGTTTGAAAATGCAGTCTTCTTGGAACAGTTCTCTGCAAGTTAGTAGAGGTCCAAGTAGAATCAGCCCAATTCATGCAGCTACGTAATATCCACATTTTTTCAGGGTTCAAGCTTTTTTGTTATTACATGAATGATGTAAAAACTTCTTTAAATTAGTCTTGGTGATTGATTTTGTCTGGGGGTTGCCCTCACTTTTGTCCAACAGTGACTTTATAATCCTGGGCAGAAGCAATATAGGCTGCTGTTCTATTCTATTCCTCCGTTACCATCCATTTATTTTTGGTCAGTGAATGGGATTTAATGATGTAATAATGTGAATTCAGGGTAATTCACAATTATTGCAGGACTAACTTCTAATTTTCTGTGCCTGCCTTGAGAACAAAGACAGCTCTGCCATCACAGTTCTTCCCTTGTTTTCTTCCTAGACCAGGAAGGCGCCAGCCTTGATGCTTTACTTCTGCTCTGTTCATACACTTACATGTGGAACATTTTCCCATATCTGGTAGTCAGACTGACATCTTATTCTCGCTGAAATCCCAGTAAATAAAGTGACTTTTCCTCTCTTTTTCACAATAAGTCTTTTATTTAAATCTTTTTGTTTGTTTACTGTGATCTCCCCACTGTGGCCAGTTTCTTTTATATTTTTTTCTAGACCAAAATGTATGCTTATGCACTTAAAGAATAGAAGGCTGGATCCCAACTGATATAAATTGCACTTCACTAAGGTGCACTGTTCAGTTTGAATTTTGAGCTCACCACTGTGCAACCTGGAACTAGTGTAGTGTATTTATTAATTTTTTCTTTATGCTGTCAAAAAACATACGGACTTTGAAGAGTATAGTTGTTGATTCTTTTATGAAGGCTGACCATTCTCATATATTCCTTGGGCATGCATGAATGTACGTTATTTCATAATCAATACCAGAGATGGGTGGTTCCCAGAAAGCTTGTCTTTGAAGCCGTTAATTGTGCTGTCTACTTCTTTTCCTGATAATCGGCGGGCGGGGCAGGGGCGGGGTTAGAATGTCCCTTGTCTAGTAGAACACCATATGAAACACTAGCATGGAGTAACCAAATGGTAACAAAACATTTTCAAAAAGGTGGACTAAGTGCAAGTTCTGGAAACCTGGTATTTTAATTCCTTACAATTGATTAAGCAATATATCTGTTCCATAAACAGAAAGCCAGGAATAGGGATTAGAAAATCTCTGGCTGGACAGAGCCCTGAGCAACCTGCTGTAGTTGACCTTACTTTGAGTTGGACCAGATGATCTCCAGGCATCCTTCCAACCATTCTGTGATGCTGTGTGAAATAACGTAAATGTATTTAACAAAGCTAAAAAGTAATTTAACAAGGTTAAGTAATGGGTAGTTGGAGAGAGGATAGAAAATATACAAGTAAGGAAGAAAAGCTATGTTTTCAGATCAGACTTAAAAAGAGAGAAGGCAGGAGTGAGATGAAAGCATTCTGGAAAACTCTTCCATGCAGTAGGATTTGTAGAGAAGGCCGTCTGTGAAAAATAACAGTAATACAAGTACTCACTTTCATAGTCTATCTTTGTTAAAGGCACAAAAATGGAGTTAGACCATATCGCTGTGGTTAAGAATTTTCTCCATCTAAAGAAAATGAATGTCACAAATTGAATCATGTTTAAAGCTCAGTCCCTGTCTCAGCCCTGCACTACAGACTGTACTGCTTTGGCCTCTGGGCATATCCTGGTTAGAGTAGGGAAGGGACGCTGCATGCGGCATGCTGGCGATTTTTCACCACCCTTTTCCAGTGTCCAAAAACTTGCCTTGACTGGAACAATAAAATAAGTACCTGCAATATTGCTAGCTCTGCTGGTTGTCATCAAATTAGAGGAAGAATGGGCCACACTTCTTGTCCTCTATTTTTAAAAATCAAAGGAAGAGTTATTATAAATAAACTCTTGCCTGCAGGCTTTCTTTTCCTATTTGTGCAACGTCAGGGAAATCCTTCATTATAAAGATTATTTTGCTTTCAGGAACCTATAAAACATTTTAGTTTGCCAAAAGTTTTGCTTTGTAGAAAACAGCACATCAGGGCTTAGTAAATTTATTTCTTTTATAAGCATTGTGCTAAAAGGAAAAACCAGCAAAAAATAAATAGAGCAAAAAGGGAAGTGATAGGAAGAAGATAAATCTGCAAGGATGTATAGCCACTGGCTACTGAAACTCCAGCTGCATCCCGCCCCTGTGTGTTTTTAAAGACACAGTTTATTCCATTGAAACCTCTTTTTTTTTTTCCTCTCCTGCCCTGACACCTCCACCCAGGCTGCCTTATCATGAACCAACTGTTAGGCATTTCTTGTGGTCCTTGAGTGTGTCTAGGTGGAATTGGTGGTGGTTTTGCTCTTTGTGAGGGTGGTTTGGCAGGAAGAATAGGCCTGTTTGCAAATATTTGGGGAAGTGGTTTATGACCAATTTGCATGCAGGAGGGAAGGCTTATTTTTGCATGGGAATATTCAGTCATCTCATTCAAATCTTTCACTGCTCTAGTACAATTTTTTTTTGTCTTGCATTGGGTTTATTTTCTGCTTTATCACAGAAAGTTCATTTTGGATCTCTAGTTAAGATTCACTTTCACGCAACACTCATTTTAGGTGAGAATGGCTTTTAGAGATTAAATTGTCCTGCATGGGAAAAGAAGTCATACAATGTAACTTAAGCTGCATTTTAAGCACTTAACCTATCTGACTCTCTATATGTCTATAGCAATCAATTTTTACAGTTATACAATGAATGAATAGTTTTTGAGTCATCCACCAAAATATATTCAGAGAGAACATTTGAACATTGGATACCAAACAAATTAGCAAACAACTGCTTTCAAAATGGAAAATTATGTTTATTACTCACATGTGCACATACAGTAGAGTTGGCCAAAAGCCTTTCCATAAGTCTTTCTTTGCTGTCATTCTCTCAGATTCAAATTCAAAGAGTTCAGTGTAAGAGTTCAATATATCAATGATCTCTCTAATTCCAAACGGAGAAAAAAAGTGCTACCATTTTTAAAAAAGCTTTGTTTTCAGTCTTGCAATCCAGGAAGTTCTATTTTGGCATCACAAACATTTTGCAGTTGAAATTTTAGATAAGAAAGACTGAAAAAACACTAAAAGGGCAAAATCAAACCTAAAAAAAATCTAAAGAGAGTNAAAAAAAATATAAAAAAAATCCTCCCCCCCCCCCCCCCTTTTTTTTTTCCTTCTGATTTGTCAGCTAACGAATGTTTTTGAGATGTAGAGTCCAGGGCCATGTGTTCTTACAAGCATTCATATTCTCCAAGTGTAGGAAAACCGTCCTGTGGAGTAAGACGTGCCAGGAGGCAGTTCACGACTTAGAAGGAAGGACGTGGATGGCTGTCTGGCTTATAAAGTGACTGCATCAGCTGCTAGCTGGGAGAGGTCATGGTACTGAATTGGGTCCTAAGTGCTAGGGATCTTCAAAAATTTGCTTTTCCCAAAATGTCCATCATTATGGACACATTCAGATTCACATCATTTAGGCTACAGTAATTTCACTACTTTCAGTGCTTTTATGCCATCATAACCAGAAAATTTGGCCCCCAAATGTATCCTCTCTTTCCAAGGAATCTAAGGTCTGGGGTCAGAATGTGAGATGTGAATCCAGGCAGCTCCAGAGCAAGACAGACAGTGAACCCTCAGGTTTACAAACAGCCTCATAAACAAAAATCAAACAAAACAAAGCAAAAAAAACTCCTCCTCTCCATACTCATTATTTTTCATGGATAAAGTGGGGTAAATAAGTTCTTCAAAAATAAATAAATAAATAAAAAACAACTCAGAGGCAGCAATTTTTAAGTAGCTGAGGTTTTTTGCCCTGTTAAAAATTTTCCCCCCAACTCCAGTAGTGTTTTGGTTTTTGTCCTGCTGAAGAAGTCAGTTGTTTGTGTGGTTTTTTGTTTGTTTGTTTGTTTTTAAGACCAGAAGAAACTGCTGTGATTTCATGGTGGGATTTCCTACAGAACACAGGCTATGTCAAGCTTCTCTGTGTTAGAAATTCCTGCCTTATTTTGTTGTGGTTTTATTCACTCAAGCATCTGAGTGAGCAAAGATTTTAATTCTACCTACAGCAGCCTGATTAGGATGCTGTTTGGTATCTGCACATGGAAAAATATTTTCTCTCCACAGTTTTTGCAGTATTAGATACAATATTTACATTGAAAGCATTTTACTTTGACTCTGCAGAGAAAATGCCATCTTTAAAACTGAAAACAAAAGTAACTGTGGTGTCACAGTCATAAAGTGTATGTTCTTCTTTGATCCCAAATCAGTCTAATTTTTGTCATCCTTGAAGTATTCATATTCAATAATAGATTTGCATGTATTGATATGTATACCATGGCATAGGCTAGACAAAATCTTAAAAAGGGGATGGGAGCAAAGGTGCAGGAACTCCAAGTATATTGAGTCAGGGGTGACAGGCTGCGAAGTGATCTTGTCCGTGGATGCTTTCCTTCATTGCGGAAGCAAGTCCCTGTGCTCCACAGAATACCCTGAGTTGGAAGGGACCCACAAGGATTATTGAGTCCAACTCCCGGCTCCACACAGGACCACCCAAAAATCAGACCATGTCTGACAGCGTTGTCCAAATGCTTCTTGAACTCCAGCAGGCTCAGTGCTGTGACTGCTTCCCAGTGTTTTATATATTTTACTGATTTGCAAGCCTGAACGCATAACAGAATAATTGAAATTTGGTTATTATATATGAATGATTCCCTTATTAAGGTTAACAGTAAAGTATATAGAAATGAATCAGCAAAAATTACTGTGATTTTTTTTTTTACAGTCCTTATATGGTGCTGACGTTTCTACTACTCCAGAACTACCACTCTTCTATACTCCTATAGATTTAGTAGACATCAGTGTAGAAATGGCTGGACTAAAGTTTCCAAATCCTTTCGGCATTGCCAGTGCAACCCCTGCTACTAGTTCTTCAATGATTCGAAGAGCTTTTGAAGCTGGATGGGGCTTTGCTGTCACTAAAACATTCTCCCTGGATAAGGTAAGAAAGTATTTTAAGCCATATTTAGCATGTAAATATTTCTTTGTACGTTTGAAAAATGTGAATCTTTTGGGAATCTCACTATCTAGTCTCTAGGTAAGGATAAGCACTGAAAGGTATGGTGCATCGTGTACTTTAAATAATCTTGGAGCTTCCAACAGTGCAGTGTAAAGGTAAAACAATTTCTGGTTTTTGTTTGTTTTCATTTTCCTTCTGCTGAAGGATATACATTCTTCCCTTTTATTCAACGTTTTTAATATTAACCAGCTAGTAACAGTAATGGTACTTTTTTTAAATATTGCAGTGAAAATATTTTCTGTGAGAGATCAGAATGCAAAGGGAGGGAATGAGTAACAGCTTTATCAAGCAACTCATGAAAGGCTGCTCTGTGCTAAGGACTGCCAAGATAAGCCATTGAAATTGAGTTCCAGTTGCAATGTGATAACGTAGGTGTGAGCTTCAGACTGGGTGGGCAGTGGAAGAGAAAGTTGGAGGCAGCATAAAACAAGCCTCCGGAGGGGCTAGTTCTGCTGCAGGTTTGTAGTACAGAGACAAAGCTTCAGTAAGATGTAGTGGAAGAGGAAGGAATTAGAATAAATTCTTGAAGACTGTAGCTCAGTGTGGCACCTGAAACAGATTCTCAAAGCATTTTTGTGTGAACTTGAAGCGGATAGTGGATTGTTTGATCTGAGAATTGCATTTAGAGTGGATTTTCTGTTACAACATTCAAAATGGCAAAATGAGACTCTGAGCAAGAAGTTTAGACAGTGAAATAAAAGGATGATTTTGAGAAATGTATTCCAGAGGAAAGAAGCAGGATTTGGGCTGGGATGGCTTGTGTTGGGAGGAAGAGGATCAAAGGTAAAGCCTGAGTAAGAGTGAACGATGGCAACTTGTTGTCAAGTAGTGACAAAAAGTAGCTTGCAGTGAGAAGAGCTTTTGAGATGCATTTGGAAACAAGGGACTTTTATTCTTGGTTCAGAGATGGGAAGTAAAAGTGGAATGGTGGATAGAGACCTTAGCAGGTGAGAAAAGGTAGATTCTTTACTCTGCCACCTCAGAGAGTGGCCCTCTAACATGAGAAAGGCCTAAAGACAAGGCACTGTATTCCTAGAGCATACTGCAAAATATGTCAGACTGGCTTCTTCTCTCACTTACACCTGAGGTATGCCAAGGAATTCAGTGCTCCTCTGGACTGCAATGGAGATTCCAACCTACTTCACAGTGTTTCTTATTAAAACACTTTTTAGGACATAAATGTCATTCAAGTGTGTTTATAACTGACTTATGTGTATAACATACTATCAGCTGTAATTATTCAGTGCCTAGGCTGAAGGCAACTCATATAGCAAGTACTGAGATTTATTTATTAATCAGTGTTATTGCTGATATGCTTGCAGTCCTGCCAGACTGCACATTGATTGCTGGGTATCTCGAGCTAAACAGACACCGGCTGGGTTACAGCTTTGAGTGGTAATTCAGAAGGAAAGACATGCATGTTATAGGAGGTGGTGATGGTGCTCCAGTAAGCAGCAGACTCTCTCTGAATCATTTCTGAAATGGTGACTACAACAAGTTCCCCTGGATACCATGCTTTGGAGGTATGATTTGGATGGAGATCTTTCAAATGAGAGGATTTCTTGAATCATATATTGCAGTGTGCAGTAGCACCATCCCACCCAAGTACTAACTATAATTTTTCTACCTTTGTATTCTTCCCAGTACTGTACTTCCCACGGGGGTAAAACCTTAGTATTTGTGGTGATTTGAGATGCTTGGCTTCAAGCTGCGGCAGAAATAAAACTGCTTAGTTTGTAATAGTATCATGATAATTAATGCTACAAAAATATTTCAAATGGGAAGAAAAGCTCAATGAGGTACAGCAGTTCTTATTTGAACAATGAGTACTACACAAAGAATGCTCTGTTGACTTACTGCTGGAACAAATAATTGGTAGAGAGTTTGGGTTAATATAGGTTGGCATAATGTGCTAACTTTTTTTTTTAAACTTAGCTTCTGATTGCATAGACACAAATCCTATGCAGTGTTCAGCAGTGAGCAGAATGCTCTCTTGGGCTGCAGTACTTGTGGAAGCAGACATTTCAGATTAACTGTCCTGCTAAGCTGATAACAGCTGTGTAGAAGGGCCAGGAGCAAAGATTTCCCGACCTGAGCTTGCATTGTCAGTGGGAGCAGGTGGATCTGCTCCCCAGATAAGTTCCCAAGAGCAGAACAGCTTCTGGGAGGAAGGGAGCTTGCTAGACACAGTTTTTGGCAGCTGAAACTCTACTTCAGCCTTGGTTGTATGTGGTACGAGCAGGATTCTGCATTTATCCCTGTTGTCTCCTTATTTAATCTGTCCTGGTTAGGTTTAACTTGTGATTCTCCTTCATATTTGCAGTAGCTAAAGGCCAACCATAAACTGCCTGTACAACAATGGGGAGCTTAGCAGCTGCAGAAACACTCCCTCTTCCAGGGCTGATGACTGAATTCACCGCCATGTTCGGTCACTGGTAGGGAAGCCCAGTGACTTCCCTATTGACCACTGGTGTCCTTTGGCACTTTAGCAAAAGTGACTGATGCAGGGTAAATTTAAGTGACATTTAGCTAATGAAAAGCATATACAACCTAACCACAGATTTCCAGGCATTAACTACAGCGTGATGGAATAAGATCAGAGAGAAAAGCTGGATAAAGCATGGAAGGAGGAGATCCAAGGACAGAGATAAAAGGACTCAGGTTGGAGAGCTGTGATTCTCATAAGACAGAGGATTCATTTCATAAGAACTTCTACTCCTTTTACCTTTTTCACTGCCTAGCACAGAAAGCTCTTGTTAAACACTAGGCTAGGGATCCCTGCAGCACACGAGAGATGATACGTTCTTGTATAGGCAAACTGTTGGATAGCACTTGTGCAACTGTAGCCGCTGGACGGTAATTTACTCCCCCAGTTTTCCAAGCCCTCATCTGTCTTGACCTCACCTTGAAAGCATCACATGTTGCCATAGAGGGAGTTAGCATAGCACTAACTATTTCATGCCGTGCTCACTCGCTTTTCAAACACCCACATACTTTGCTGCATAATTGCCTTCATGACAACCTGTGTAGGGTTTTCTGTTTGTACGGTGAGGATTTCAGCTCTGAGTGATTCAGCAAATGTTTGTTCTTGCATACTGCTGTACAATTGTTGAAAGGTTTAAAAAAAAAAAAGCTAACAAAAAATAGCTGAAATTCCTTCAGAATACATATGCCTTTAAGTATATAGCACTGTAAATATTTTAGATATTATAGTGTAATACAAATATTAATTACAGGGTACTGTATCTGTATGTGTCTACAGGTATCTGTGAAAGGGGAGGGAGTCATGATTTGCAGAATTGTATTTACAAAATCAAACGTATGCATAACTGCATTAGTATCAAGTAGATTTGATTTCTTCCAGAAATGAGCATAGCTCCTTTTAAAATGGACTATCACTAGGAAAGAAAAATGGTAACAGAATAAAAATGCCCCATTACGCACACTTTTCTCCTACACTCGTGGCTTCACTCTTTCACTGTAGGATCAACAGCTCATTGCTCTGTTGGTTCAAATAGTGTTTCTGTCTTATTCAGATAACTCTGTGCTGCAAACTATTATTTGTAAATTCTGTTGGCAAGCTATTGAAGGGAAATGGGGGAGCTGCATATCATAGAGTTCACGAAGAAATGAATATCAATCATTACCTCTTTTAGAACTTAGAACAGAAAACTACCTGCAGAATGAGAAATACTGTGTTAATTAAGCAAGTAACAATGGGTGGGAGTTTTTTAGTAGAATTGTTATACTGAGCTGGTTTATTTACTTAGAATTTATTATTGAGTGCTGTTTAGTACATGAAATTTGCATTAAAACCTGTAATCAGAAAGTTTGTATAAACATAGTACCAAAATAAGTCAGGGGTTATATGAAGTGTGCATGCCTTTTCTCTATACATATCCACTACCACAGCGAGTTTATGTCGGAAATTGGGGTTCTAACAACTCAATTCCAGCTTTCTTGTTCTCTCACTGCATTATATGGGCTGCTTAGAAAGAAGAAAAAAAACAACTAGGATTGCAGAAATATTTGCTTTGATTTTTAGATGCTTCCTTCATTTCTAAAATTTAATTTTGATTAATCAGATACATCTGTCTTTATTCTGTTGTGACATGCATTGATTTGTGATGCTGTCGCTTTCAATAATGTGGAAACAGTTGCCTTTATTATGAGAACCGGCAGAAATCAACATGCAGGCTAACTTCATTTTTAATCTTTAATGTTTTTTTCATTGTGTATGAAGCAAGTTGCATGGATGATTTTAAAAACAAAGCTACAATTAAAACTAGATTATATTTGAATGAACCCATAGCAGAGAAAACTTCCTAATCATAATATATGTTTATACAATTCACTGGAGTAGATTTTACAATATGTTTTTAGAACCATTTCTAAATGAACACAATTGCTGGTAGAGAATTCATTAATTTACTCGGGATATGTAGCATTTCTATGTGCTGCTGTTACAACATGCAGATTCAGCCACCAACCAGTTGTCTCTCTACATTTGCACTATATGCACCTCACTTTATAATTGAAGATGGTAAAAAAATCACAATACAACGACGCATTGTTTTCCATAACCTTAGTTTTTCACAGAAGTGAATCTGTATTACAAAATGTATATTTTTGTATGATATTACAGCATAGTAATTTAGATTAAACTAGTTATAATTTATGGTGCCAAGCCAAAAAGCTATTTAAGATGCATTAAAATGCAGAACCATGACATTTGAAATTCTGATGTTCTTAATATGACAAAGGTTATTCTATGGAGTTTTGCTATAATATGAAATATTAATATTTCACAATACAGTTTTGATGAAGTACAATTTGCGTAGCTTGCATATGATAAAGAAATTAAATGCTTACCAGGGGAGTTCAGTGAGAATTAGAGCCCTGCCTGAACATCTGCTTGAAATGTTATTATCCTGTCCTACTGACAGCATTGCTCCCTCATTGTTTTTTGAGATTGACAGCTGAATATTGTACTGATTTCTGCAGCAAATATGTTTAGGTGAACTTTGTTTCATTTTTTAGGAATTTAGAACATGCTTTTGATTTCCATCCTATATTTTTTTTACTCTCTTGACATTTGTAGGTGCCAGATTGAGGTCTAGTATGCTGTTGCAAAGATAGACCATTGACTTGCAACGAAATGCCAGTTGATATCTCAGTAAACAGAAATATTACTATTCTTTATTGTGTGGTCTGTATGAAAGCTGTATGGGCTTTCTTTGGGGAGACAAATGATCAGATTGTTAATGTCAAATATAAAAAGGACTGTTTGCCTTTCTACTAAATAACATCAGACAACTTTTATTAACTATATTATTTGAACAGAAAAATGGGCATTTTACAGGATTCCTTAGCATACTCTGTGAGTTGGATTATTATTGTTTTTACAAATGTTAAAATGTTTATTAATGGTCTTAATATTCTTATGTATTCTTTACATAAATTATTTTGTTCTGTATTTCTGAAAGAATGTTAATAAGAAATATCAGCTCTGTTGTTTCCCAATTTTTACTTTTTTTTTAGATCACTGCATAAAACTAGCAAAGTTTAACAGAAGAGGTGAAAGACTTGAGTGTAATTATTTTTTTAAAATGCTGTAACTGCAACATCGTATTTTACTTGAATATTTTTGTACAGAAAATGTTATTTGGCTACAAAAAGGAACAAATCATGCTGTGAATCTGAGCAAGTGGCAGGAATTTGTAATGTTTTACTTTGGAAAAAAAAAATTAAACCTCTGAACGAATGTCTAGTCGCACTCTTCATGTAGCATTAAATACGGCAGAAATGCTGCATTTCTTCTACAGTGTAAGCCATAGCAGAGTCTCCCATGGAGAAGACTGTTATCCCAAGGTGTGGAGCACAATGTGACATCTCATCAGTGGAAGGCAAGGAGGGATCTGTCACCCCAGGGGTGTGAGCAGTGTGTCAGTAAACCTCGTTTGTGCTAAAGGAGAGATTTCCACAGACAAACCACTTTCAGTATTTTCCCTTTTCCTTCCATTCACCCTCATGGAGCAGGGTGAGCTTGGCTGTAACATTTGTCTTATGCATCTTGAGCTCATTTCATAAGTTCCATAGAGCCTTTAAGCCAGCAATGACATACCTTCCTTAAAAGCTGTACACAAAGCTGGCCATAAAAAGCAAAATTAGTTATATGTTGAAAACTGGTCCTTGGTAGTCTGCAAGTTCCTCACGTGTAATTGTCTAAGGATTCATTTTCCATTCATCTATTTGGCTTTTTTACACAGTACTTAAAGATCTTCTATTTTTTATTTCTTTTTCTTTTTGAGCCAATGGTTTAAAACAGTAAAGCAACGATGGACCAACATAGTCTAAATCTGATCATTAACCTTGAGCTTTGGGCTGCTTGTATATAACAGGCTTGTAAACCAGTATTTTAATGAAACATTTTGTGCACTTAGAATGGCACAATTGAGAAGCAGTTTTAGTGAAATTTAGAAGAGTGTAAAGATTGTAATACTGGGCATTTTACTACATAAGCCTTTCTATAAAAAATACCTACCAAAAGTAGGAGTGTTCATTCCTGCTCAGCATAATAGGTGGTATCCAGCAAGTGGAGCAGTAATTAAGAGATGTCCTGTCTAGTAATAGCACAACTATTAGCCAATCAAACAGAATGGATGCAAATATGACAGTTGGCTAAAAGTCTCAATGGTACTTATTTTTATGTTGAAGAAACTGCTTTGCTCTTTATTACCATTGCTTTATTTACTTCCTTCTTAAAATGTATGCAAATATTTAACAAAAGAGAGAGAGATGAAGAGAGTACACATGCATGATTTTTCAAAACTGCTAAGAATCTGTAGCTCCTGATGGCTCTATCTGAAGTACTCAACATTTTTGTGTATCACATCCATAATAAACAAGATTCTGAAAAGCACATACATAGCATACTTGTGTCAAATATCATTCAGACACGATTTTCTGTAGTTGTTTCGTATGCCCTTGGAAGATTGTTTGTAATCTTGGCACTACCTCAAGTAATTTTGTGTCTGAAAGGAATTCAGCTAAAAAGGCAGTTTCAATGTACAGTAGAAATTGCCAAGTGCAATTCTGAAATTTAAAATTTTTACACTTGTGTCATTCTCAGTTCAGATTTGTTGCAGACTATTTTTAGTATTTTGCTTTCTTCAAAACAAGAGACTGCATAAAGCCTCCTTTAGTGCTATTAATCTATTCAATAACTTATTAGAAAAAAATTATGGTATATTTTTCTTCATGATTATATTTTAAAAATGCCTATCCAAGACATTCACAGCGTAATGCCATATTTAACATTTTAGACTTTTCTCATAAATGACCTAAACTTCGTTCCTTGGGGTGTGGGTTGGGGAATTGTCATTATTACACTTTAACAGATATCCAGAGACTTTCAGGAAAAACTAAAATATTTCTTATGTTATTATACAATTCAGAAGTTTCCAAACTTTTTCTTTATCGAGTCAATGACTTCTTTTTCCCCCCCTTTTATTTGTCTAAGTGCATGTTACAGTGTTTTTTCTTCCTCATTTCCACATTTTTGTTATGAGAAAACCCAGAATGTAATGACTTTGGTAGGTACTGAAATGGAACTAAGAATAAGTTATGTTTACACTTCAGTTGCCTCAGTTTACAGTCCAGCATCTTTGCTGAGGTCTACATTCAGAATCCGTATGTGAAGTAGATAGCAGTGGCCAAACACTGGCTTCTGCAGGAATCTAGGTGAAGCTCTGGGACTCCACCTCTGCTCACTAACACTATCAGGCTGCAGGTGTATTGAGGAAGGCATGCTTCTAGCATCATGCCTTCTCTCCCTGGGCACCGGGTAGTTGTTTCTCGGTCAGCTGTGCACATGGTAAATGGCAGCCTGGCTGCTGAGTGAGCGCTTTTCCTTATCTCCACCTGGGAAAAGAGAGCTGAAGCATCCCATACAGCCTCTGAACATGTCCACAGAAATAAGGTCCCAAACTGACTCCACGTGGACACTCTTAAATCAATGTCAAACATGTATGTTCTGGTGCGTAGCTTGTGTTAAAAAATCTGCAAATATAAAGTGAAATGATACTGTGAATGAACTATCTCTAAACTAGCATATATTTCCACACATGGATTTACAGGGTTTTAGCTTAATCATTTTTCAAGTGATTTTTGGTTATACCAGAGTAGCTCTTATGAGATGGCAACATGCTTCTCCTAGAAGCTCAGGTTGTCTCAGGTCTTGAATTCCCAGTTGGTAAATGAAACTGGTAGGGCTCTGTTTAACATCTGATTTGCCCACACAGGAAGTTAAGAAAGCAAAGAGCTGGTTTTTGAATCTCATAGTGATATAATTGCATTTACTCCTGATGTTGTTGTAAAAGCAGAATGAAGTCCCATATGTTTAAAAAACAAACAAACAAACAAGCAAAACCTGAGGTTCTTATGTTAAAACATGTATTACTAATGCAAATATATATATGTCAGTGTATTGTAAATAACACTTATCATTATTTGAGATTTTATGACTGTTTAAATATTTTACTATAATAGAGATTGTGGTTTTGCGGGACTCCATCCTTCAGTAAGAAAGTGTAGGATTTTTGTGAATATATATTCTAGAGTTAATTGCAGCAGGAGACAAATGTCTTCATCCTATGAACTTTGGAATTATTACTCTAAGAATTATCCAAAATGCTATTGTCATAGCTAATTGCAAAATCCAGTTTTTGGTCTATGGAAAAAGGAATACACATCTTTAATATTCTCTTAGTATATGTATTATGATAGTATTTAATTGTACATTTTCACATCATGTATTATAAGATTGTCAGATTCATGTGAAGGTTATCATACTAAAAAATATTTTTACTGAATTACACTGATGTTATTGAATTATTTTTGAATATTAACTTTTGAAACCTAAAAGCTAATCTGCTTTACTCTGACTTTCCTGGTACAATTTGGACTATGAAACAGTGAATTACAATGCAAGTTATAGCTTTCAAAAGCAGCTATCAGTACCTTTTCACTGTTCTCTACTATATGTATAAACCCACAATATGTAAGTAAGTTTACGAATTATTTTTTTTAACTTCCTCTTGCCTGTCTTCATTGATAATTCAGTGGAATCTAAGAGTTTTGAAAAAAAATCACTAAAACATTATAAATGAAAATGACATAAAGTAATGTTGTAGCTGGGTGGTTTTTCATTAGCAGCTGACCTGCTATTGCTATAAAAACAGAGTCTTGGCTAGAAGTCAGTTCGATAAATGAACAGGCTATATATTGATTTTCTCCCTCTTCCCTTGTTATGCAATATGATTTCGCTTCCTTTGCAAGGGCTGCTGCTGTACAGGATGTCTGGGATCATGGTCTTGGTAGCGTATTGGAATGTGTGGAGTAAGGAAGGCTGTCACAGCAGTCAATAAGATCTGAGAGGTGTTGACTAATTGCCTGCTAATTACACAGTAAATTGTCTAATTAAGCTGATGGTTAATTAGGGTTCGCTCGCACAGCAGTCTTGTGGAATTTTTGTCTGATGTCTGGGAAGCAGCTTGTGTAATTGGCAAACTGGTAAGGACTGGCAGAGAACAGGACTGGAAAGCACGCTGCCAGTAGATGACAGAATAAGGATGCATTTGCACAAAGGTTGTCATGTGAGCACTGAGGGGTTTGTTAGCCTTCTCCAGCTACATGGCAGTGGGCTCAATGAGAAATTTATCTGAAAGCTTCTGGAAGCTGTAAATAAAATACAGTTTAAGCATGTAATATTTGAAAAGCAGTGGCAAGTATTCTTCTCATGCTTTAGTGAGAATTTAGACTTTAGATGATTTCCTTTAAAATGTTGGCTAATAAACACAGAATACCAAAATTCATGTGTAAAGAACTTCATTAAGCTGTACAATTTGACCAGGGCAATAATCACTGCATTGTAATTTGTCCAGTGGAGTCACAAAATGATACTGTTTCCTGGGATATTCTATTTGTATGTTGATGTTGAAAAAGTATAGCTGTTAATAAAGACACTCACCAACCACCATAACCATCATCTATGATAGTCTGAATCCTCATTAGGCATTGTGTCCATCCCTACATGTGACAGAGTATGGACAGGTCATAATGGTGCTCTGAATTAAATGTGTATGAGCTATGCATAGCTATAATACAATTAATGAAAGTATCTGGATTTCAGGTTTTGACCCAAAGACCATGGAAACAGTTCAGAGTATTAAACAATGAGGGCCTGGATGATAGAGGAGTGCAGTCACCAATTCAGCAAAAGTGTCAATTGGCTGTGATTTAAATTTATAATTCAGTAAAGTAACTTGGTACATGCACTTCCTTAAAGCTAATTACAAATGTAAGGTTCCCATAGAATCAGGAGCATAGTACAATACAGGATTGGGTCTTTACATAATACAGAGATTTTATTTGAACTATCTATCAGCAAATCTAAGGAAAAAATGGCTCTTTTCTGTATCACGAACTTAATCTAAGAAAGTACGTACGTTTATTTATTAAAAATGCTTTGTCACTTGAGCAAAGTAAAGCTTAATATCCACCTTCAATCATGGAAACAATATATAGTTTCATAAGTCCCCATCTTTTTACGTTTTAGCATTTTAGCATTTGTAGTTCAGGCACAGTGTCATCCTCTTCCTGGAATAAAAAAGAAAACAAAGTTGAATTCAAGATCTGGAATGCTGGATAAACAGTGGATTTTTAGATTTTATTTTTTAATTTACCATAAATGTATTTTCTCACATACTAATAGAATTTAACAAAAAAAAATAATCAAAATTTGAGGGTGTAAATTATGCTTTCTTTGAATTAGTGAAGTCATTTTTATCCCGTGATCTTGCTGCTGCTACTTCCCTGCAGCTACGCAGTTTATTGTGCCTTTATGTAGCACCCTCTATGTTGTGAGGTTTTGCTTATGATTTTTCCTTCAAATATAACTAAGCGCAATCATGGTACACTGAGAGGATTCTCACTGTGCCAGTCATTAGACATGGGACTCCAAACACTGAGGCCAATTTACGGGGCCTTAAACCTTTATTGAGGAGATTATAACGATACTTGCAACGTTGCTCCTATGTGTATATTTGCACTGACCAGAATGCTGCTATTCCTCTGCATCAGATTCTGTGAATTTTTGCATAAAATAAAACAAGTGTAATTCATTGATTCAATTCAAAAGTATCCATGGAGGCTATATGTACCTAATTTTCCTTCAAATAAAACATTTTTAGAATTTGTATTTGATAGTTACATGTATGTGTTTCCATATCCGTCTGCACATGTGCAAAAACAGGCCTCCTCAATTCATTTTTCCTGAATATTTTTTAAGGATTGTTCCTTAAAAGTATTAGAGAAACTACTCTTTTTGTCTGACAGCACATTCAGGAACAAAGCTCACTTCCCCAGCCAACTGTGGGAATTGAAAATACAGTGCAACCATCATGCTCGCTTTCGTTTTCTGTCATGGGACAGCAAACGGATATGTTGCTAATGCATTTTATTCTCTGAAGACAAAGGAGTTCCGAGGATAATTATTACCTTTTTGCATCCTTCCAAAGGAATTTCTGACACATACTATTATGGTCTCTGATTTAATAAATTGCACACACATAGAGAAAGATACATCAAGTGATTCACATAGTGAATACATAGTATTCTGAACACATAGTAAATGTATATAGGTAAAGCCCTACTGCAACATCAAAATCTATAACAAAAAATTGTACAGCAATAATGCTGTTCTTAAACAGCAATTACCAACTTTTTGAGAAATAATTTTTTTTAAATTACTAATGTTTTTATATGCAGTTGTAGCTGCATCTTATTAGATATCTGTGTCTTTCCATGGACTTGATCAAAAATGGAAACATTTCCCAAGTACCTATAAGCAATAATTTCCCAACTACATACTTTCCCGAAGCATCTTTATTGTCCATTTTAAAATCTAGTTCTTGAGCAACGGGGTCAGAGGAGCCTGTTGTGTCTGAGCTGTTGATGTTGTGTTCTGGTGTATTGCCTGTGGTGGTTCTCTCCCCATGTGGTTCAGAGGGGTTCCTGCTCGCCACCCTTTTATTTAATGTGTATATCAAGCCATAGAGAAGGTTTAGCAAAGTGTCATTGATTGAAGTGTTTTCAATATGTCGAAACTCAGCTTTATAACTGTCGGCTGATTTATCTTGAGCAGTTGATTGCATTATTCAGTGTTTGTGGGAGACTGGGGCATGGCTGAGAACATGCTGAGCAAAAGTCGGTCCAGACAAGATAGGAGCAATGCTGGGATTGTTAGAGGAAACATCTAGAGAATTATCAGTCCTTCCAGCTGAGGGATGCAGTTACATTTCAGGCTGTTGCTGCAGCAGCAGATAAGAGCCAGAAGACTACACCCCTTTTATTTTCTGAATGCAGGCCTTGTTAAGAGTATCCATGCTTTGTATTTCAAGATTAACTTACTGCCAGTGCTTGCTATATGGGACTACATCTTAAATCTATCCAAATATTGTCGGTGGTGCCAAACTTCATGCCTTGAATGCCACAAAGTGCTTCATTGGGGAATTAAAAGTGCTCCCTGCCCATGCTGGCTGTGTCACTTGCACTGGGACAGAAGGGAAGGAGATGCTGGCAGTTCATCTGAATGCTGTTGGTGCATATGCTTGGAGCTCTTGCCCTGGGGTGATTTGTAGCAACCTGACTGTTAACTCTAGCACAAACTTGAGGAACGTTTTTTTCCTCATCAACTATATAAAAAATAAGGAAATGGTGAATATTTGGTTTCCATTTGCTACTGTTTTAAACTGTTGCTAAAGTTTATGTTACTGCCAAGACCATTGTTCTAACAAGGTCGGTTGCTTGCTGCTATGTGTAAGAGAAAGATTTTAAAGAGTGCTGGGTGTACTCGGAATGGGTGGTTTCACATGAAGGCAATGCAGATCTCAAGCACATAAACAAAATCTTATTTTCCTATATTCTGGTGTATTTAAACTCAGATGAATTTCTCTGCTTACATTTATGTATTTTTTTCTTTGATATCCAGAGAAATTTTGTGCCTTAAGGGAGAGCAGAATATTCCAGTCCATGTATGAAGTTTTGGAGTACAAGTTTTTGAGTGTCACATTTTTTGTAATGGTTATACTTCTGTCGTTTCTTATTCCAAGCTAAAAATCTGCATTTATCTTGGGCTAAAATTGAACAAATCTATCAGCCAGCAAATTCATAAGGCAATATTATCATTTTTTTTCATGAAACAGAAAGTTTAACCTGGAAATGTCAACATAGTCTTCACTTTACAATAAAACTGTATGTATCCAAATACATAGTTTTCTTCACTTGAGCACCTTTACCCTCATAATATCATTTATGGTTTTTTGTTTTTTGTTTTTTTTCTGATTCTAACCCTATGGTGGTAGAACACTATAAAGTATATGAAGGGAAGAATAAGAACATATGTGAGGGCAAAGTATTAAAACTACGAACCAAAGACCATCAATCTTGCAACTTCTTATGCACATCTTAAATACTAAAAGTAATGCTTTGCTACCATAACAAAAATTGTTCTCAGTGTATGTTGGGGGTTGCCTACCTATAGATACATAGGCACTTTCTTGTGATGTATTTTTGTTGTTGTTTTGTTTTTCCACTTCTTGCATTCCTCCTGTAACACAGTTTAAAAAAAAAAAAATAGTGCCAGGGACTGCAAGGATTTAATGAGGTTTAAATTAACAGAATAACAGTTTCTATACAAAGAGACTGATGGATTTCAAACTCTGCTAAGAATCTGTCTGACAGTCAAAATCATGCAGAGGAGAGACTTGCTTCTGTGTCAGACGTCCTCCATGTGTAGCTTTCTTCAATTGCATTCAAGGATTCACATTCACGCTATGTCTCTTCCGTATGTGTTTTCCTCATCTTTTAAGAAGCCTCTTGTCAGCTAGCCATTTCTGCTCTAAAATGAGCATTTATCACAGGCAGTGGACCATCCATACTTGATTTTTGCAGGATGCATTGGGCTGCTTCCCATTTATGATGTAGATGTTGGAACACAGCATCACTCACATTCCTGCTTTACTGTCAGTACAAGAGCTATGTACTATCACGATGTGCTAGCTGGTATTGAAAATCATGACACTAGTGTCTGTTCCAAAACAACCTGACTTAGTAGCATGATTGAGGATGTAGTGTTTGCATTCAGCGTGCGTGTTTACGGTGAAGTGTCTTGATATAGCTAAACTCTTATTGACAGAAGCATTAAATGCAAGGCAGAAACGCATTTTTTTCAAAGTGATGGAAATGAGAGTTGGTGATTTTAAGAGATCTTATGTAAACATAACTGGGGGGAGGGAAGGCAAACCAGCGTTTCTAGCCAATCGGTGCCTGCACACATGTATCTTTTCTGGCTGGAGCTTTCCCCTTTGGTGCCATTAGCATTTTCATTTCAAAAAACGACAGTCTGCAGTGGAAGCAGTAAAAATGTTCAACTTGTGGTTTAAATTATTGATTTTTTTGAATATTGAAGCTGTATTTCAAATGGGTTTTGTTAGAGTTACTTCTGGGTAGAGGGTTCCAGAGGTAATTTGATATCTAAAAGCCTGTGTATTTCAAAGCCATTTCAGTCTTTTGAGTTCCTTCAGCTGATCAGCTGATTGGGTAAAACATCTTATTGTCTTCTGAATTGCAGGCAATAGATAAACTGCAGCTCAAGGTTAGCACGTAGACTAGCGTACAATGCTCTTGGTGATTTATTATGTGTACTCAGTGTCCAATCAACTGACAAAAGTAGCTCATTTATTTTTAATGCAGTAACTTATCTTCACTTAAAAAAGAAAACATCTTTTGAAATGCTAGTATTCACAGTTTAGGTGAGGGGAAGCTCTGTTATCTGTATAGCTAGGTAATGATACATAATTAAAATTAGGTGAGTTCATGATATAGAATGCAGTATGTGTAAATAAAAATTATATGCACGTATTTTCACAAACCAAGTGCATTATGTTACTACAGAACAGAATGGCTGAGGTGAGAAAAGTCTGTTTTAAAGAACAACAGTACAAGCAGCAGTCATATTTATACATGAATGCTTTGACAAAGGTCTGGGTTGATGATGGTTGTACATGTACAATGTGTAGGAAGTTAGCCATTCTCAGCATTCTTTTATTCACAGAAAAAATGTAGAAATTTAATTACTTTAATAAGGCTCAGATATGGCAATCAAGCCATATTGCAATGCATACAGGAGTTGATGGGAATTGTGAAAATGAAATTAATTGCAGGAATGGACCTGGTTAAGAAGCGATCATTGTGACTGGTGATGCTAAATATCATAAAATAATGGGATGATTCAGATTTAAAGCAGACAGTATTTTTTTTTTTCCTTAAGGAAGCAGTGGGTTAAAGAGTACCAAAATAAAAGAATGTTTCATTGAAATATGAATTATGCAAATCCAAAATTCTGCAACTTATTTTGCAAATATGTGTGTATATATAGCACATGTATGTTTATCTAAAATTCAAATATATGAAGATAAGTCATGAAAAGATGTGTGGCATAAAGAGCTTATATAATGCCCAATTGGCTTACAACCTACAATAACTCTAGTTTCAGTGACTGTAGTTGAAGAATTTTCTGAAAAGTTTGTTAATGTTCTTGTGATAGCAAACTTCAGTATTTTGTATTGTAGTTTACAAAATACTGTTTAAATACGACAAGGATTAAAGCTTCAGCTGTATCACTGCATGCATGAAATAGTCTTATCCCTGAAGCTTTTAGATGTGCAGCAAAGAAGCCTGCCCTGCCCTGCTCTGTACTGGCTGCACAAGTCAATGTGTCAGCTAGGGGAAGGCTGTTGAAGACAAGCAAAGAAGTAAAAATCAGTTTCCTACTACCTCTGCAAGCAAAAGCTTGCAATCCATGCCTGCCTATGTACTTTGTTGTTTTGTATGTTAAGGTAGGTGACCATTGGCTGTACTGTATATTTTCATCTCTTTAACTGGGAATACAAATTTGGTCCAAGAGGCAAATAGCAATGATTTTTGGATATAGGGAGGAATACTAGACCTCTGTAATATGGAGTTCTCATTGGTCCTTATGGAAACTTGGCTTCATTGGTCAAGAGGAGTGAGAGTGCTTGTGCAATCTGGCATATGTAGCAGGTATATCCTATCCTCAGTGAGGTTTTGCAGAGATCTGTACTTTAAACCCCATTGTTCTGTGTTAGGAAAAAAGGATGTGAAGATATTCCATATGTCCTATTTGTCAGTAATACAATTATCCGTAATCAAGGATTTTTCTGTGGGGGAGAAAGCATATTTTCCTTCATACAACTTTGTGAATGAGTTTTTTATGTTTAGCATCAGAAGATTTTTGGATCATTGTTCCAGTTTTAAATCAATATTCTAATGGAATAAATGGGGAGTCTGCAGGCCAGGCTGTCCTCTGTAAATCAGGACAGATTTATTCCTCATATTTCAGATTTGAGTGTGCACAAGCCCTTTGTAGCCTATCGCAGCTGGCTCTGCCATCAGTAGTGCCAGAGGTGGGGAGACAGCCGTCATACAGTTTCTGACACCTCTGTGGAAGCAGTACTGGGAACATTTACCACAAATTCCCCAAATGAAACCCTAACTCAACTATAGTCTCTAACAACCACCTTCCTATTGATTTCAAGGGGAATGGACTTCACGTCTACCCTATGTATTTATGCCTACTAGATCCTCAGATGAGCATATTTACTTAACTGACAGACCAGAGCAATGACTCTTCAGAGCGCTGGGGTTTTGAGCCTATTATGCATTTAATGAGAAAGAACGTGGCCAGCTCAGAATAATTTTTTTTCTCAGTGGTAAACTGGAGAATCGTCTTGCTAGGAATTGCCATGCAGCATGGCTACTTTCAGTTCTTTCAAGAATATTTTAATGAACCTTGCTTTTTTTTTTGCGTTATTAAATTTGTGGTTTATGTCCCACAGGGCTGAGTTTTAAAAGCCAATAGAACGCGTCATTTTTCCTGGGCATTAAAAAAAAAAAAACAAAAACTAATAGGCAATGATTAGCCTACTGCTATGAAAACTTAAGGTGAAGGTGGAGGAAAACCAGACTTGAGACTGGGGCCTATGTGTCCACCACAACCAGATGGGAATGAGGGATCATTCTTTGGCATAAAAATTCTATATGCACTTCAGCACTTGTCTGCATGGGTTCCTCTCTGTCAGAGAAGTTAAAACATTTGCAAACGCTGTTGACTTCTTAAGAGCTCTGTCTGGAAACCTAGACTCATCCCAACAGACTGGAAATCCTTGTTTTGAGGCTGTTGGGTGGAGAGAGCCATTACTCTAGATTATGGAGCCTGTGTGGTGCCTGTTATGACGACTGCTGGATGGACGTGTAGTGCTCTCAGAGACTGATGGCCGATACGGCTGTGCTGACTCTGCCCTTCCTGAACGCAGCCCACCCAGGCTCTGCGTTCCCAAAGCCCTTCCCAGGGCTGTATACATCATGTGTACATGATGCCACAAGTTCAGTCTCAGCTTTCTGACCAGAGCTGTCCTTATAAATCATAACATGCTAGCAGAGTTCATTCCATGATTCAGGGAGGTCAGGAAAACCTGTTAGTCATTCAAAAAAAGTAACTAAGTCAGGGTGATAGTTTAATTTAGTGTGTAAGAGTTGAGATTCCTGGCAACTTGATTCATAGAAAAGTAATTTCAAAAAACTTTTGTCAATTGTTTCATTTTCTTTATTTAGTTTAAAACTATTCTGATACTATTTCAACTACTTTTATGTCTATGCAAATAAATTCTAACAGTTTACATGCAATAATCTTGTGTCCCCCCATTGTCATAGCCAATACAAAGAGGAGAATACTAGTTTTATTTCATGAATTTCAAAGTAGATGAGGCTTCTGGCAAAAATCAAAATCTATTGTAAAGATCCTGTCTAAAATCTAGTTCTGAATTAAAATTTGTTTGAATCTCTCACAAGATGTTAAAGTGCTGGATTGAAATTCATAGTGGTTAATACTTTTATGATTTGTTTTTCCCCACAATTATGTTAAGTATCCAGATCTATGTATAATCAGGCTATGAGAACGGTAAATACCTTGCTCCTGCAATTCCTTCTCAGGCAAAAGACCTTTTGGCTTCAATCGAACTTTTGCATAGGAAAAGATGAAAGGACTATGTTCAGAACAAAGTTAACGTTTAAGGAGCTTGTGCTACCAAAGTAGAAGCATTGTGGACAGATTATCATTGGAATGTAAAACAAAATATTCCCCTGGATACTGAAACACTTCCACCTCGCCTGTGCACCTTTATCTATAACTTGAAATTGTTTAGTGCAACCCGAAGAACTGGTACTTTGAAAATTATAATACTAGCTATTTAAATACCTTTTCAAATAGAATTGCTATAATTTCCTTGAATTTCTAACCCCTAAATATACACAGATGCTAATCAACGCTTATAGTATTTAAGCATCCTTAATCCTAATGGAAAAAGAAAATGCTGCAGGAATGTTCAAGACATACCTTGATATTTGCAGTTCATCCTCAGCAGATAATTTAAATACATGCTTCAAGGGAGTAATGCGATTCTCCTCTTAATTACTTAATCCAGCAATAAAAATATTTTGGACTATACATAAATTTAAATATAAATCTAATTTTCTGTAACTCCCCAATGTTGATTCTTTGTGCAAGAATTTTAACTCTCTAAATAGGATTGTACGTAAAAGATTTTTCTTCTCCATTATTGAAGAAACCATATTTTTTTACCCTGAAAGGGAATCATTTATTCTCCCCTCCTCCTAAGAGAATATAATAGTCTTGATTTACTTATAGCAATCTGGAGGAAAATATTTTAGTGATGGTTCACAATTTACTAATGGAGCTTTACAAAACAGCCTCTAGGACTAGCTATGAATACATTGATTATATGGCTTCCCTATGAGAAAACAGTAATTAAAATTATACCACAGATTGGATCAGGACAGGTTAACATTTAATTAGGCAATAACTGAGCCTGGTACAGGTGTCCGGAGTAGTTGACAGGAGCTTTGTTAATCCATGTAGTATATTCTCTTAAATAGATAGTCACCTCCTTGCTTTTTTGAAGAGTGAAGTTGCATGCTTAACTAGCAGACATTAGAATTCCTGTGTTAGAGTTTTTTTGTTTAATTTGTATCTATACATTAAGCGCAAAATTCCAGGAGTTGTGTGCTTTAAAGAACTAGTTTTCTCATTGTTTGCTGTTTCTGACTAGGAGTTTATTAAAAGTATGAGGCTACCTGAGATTCTACCCCCCGCCCCGCCCCCCTCTTTTTATTTTTATTTTTTATCTAGAAGATTTCATTGTGTGGCATTAGGTGTTTTGTTTTGTAGTTCATCCCTTTAGGAACTTGCAGCTAGTGATGTTGCCCTACTTATAGTGTTTTGTTTGGCAATTAGAAAACATTATTAGGGAAAAAAAACATTGAGTTGTCTCTTACAGCATGATGGAAGAAAAAATATGTTAATCTGGCCTCCTCCTAAAGTACAAGAAGAGAATTAATTTGTAGTCTTGTAAGCATAACTCCTCTGGTGAGTCTTCCAACCCTGCCGCTGCAAACGTATCATGGAATTCTTTCTTCTTTTTTTCTGTTTTACCTGTCTTTTCATTGGGTCTTTCCTGTGTTGGTTACTGCCTGATTTTCTTACACTCATGCTTTTCAAACTTCCTTTTTCTTCCCATTTCATGGGACCATTCAATAGTATTTGGCTACACTGAGTCCCAGAGATAGGCATCATGAGCTGCACTAGTGTTTTTTAATTAATATGCATTAGTTTTCAAACTTTATGAATATACACATGTCTTTGAACACTACAAAAATTTCACTTTAGGATATGGGTAAAAAACTGCAGTCTATGCAAATATTTGTGTTTCTATTTTATGTTCCATTCTGTTCCCCCCGAATCATTAGCACTGAGATGCTTTGCTTGCAGCAGAATAATAGAATCCAGTCTTGTCCTGTTGATCACGTTTGAGCATCTGATCTGGGTTATTTTCCAGAAATATCTCATCAATATTTTAGAGAACATAAGTGAGTTACAGATTCAGAGTTTAAGTTTTTCAATAAAGCTCGTCAGGTACTTCATGCAAGCTACAGAAATAATACTCTGTTGACAACAAAGATAAAACTTGTAGGAGAGTAAAACTGAATTTTTACGTAGTTTCAAGATATCCTATCCTAGTACCTCTGGGATTATCTGTGCTGCTATGTTACAGCATGTTGTTTTATTGTAGATAGTCTCATGCATCTCAGTTTTTTGGAAATGGATTTTCAAAAGCTTGTATTTTCCACCAATTTTGTCACCTGGATGACATCAGTATTAATGAGAATTGTTAGCACACAGTTAAGTGTAATAAATTTTGACATTTGGTTATTTTGAGTTGTGGCAGCTGCAAAAAAAGGCAATTTTTGGATTTTTGTTAAATAATGCTTTGGGGCCATTATTAAATAATGATTATGGTAATGTAAGAATGTCATCTTGCAAGTCTATAAGACTAAGAGGACGTTTCTGAGGAAAGGTAATGGTAACCTCTAGTTAAATGGTGGATAGTAGAGACTATGAACACCGGAAGAGGCTGAGGGCAGACAGTAGAGCGTTGATAACACTTTGGCACCAGAGCTTCATCTTTGTGTTCACGTGTCTCCAGTCTGCTGGGACAAAGGGAGCAGATAGGAACAGTGCGGCCGCATAGCCCTGTCACATCAACATGGGAGCATGTGCCTAATCAGCAAATGCTAGAGCATTGGTGTTAAAACAGTAGGTCTCCCTTGAACTAACTTTGTCTGCTCTCCTGAGCCGCACTCGTTTGTCTTGGTTATTTAGCTCTGAATGCAGCTAACAATTGCTTCTATAGCTCTCGAGCTCTCTTCTCATTTATCCTAAATGAGATCTATACTGAGATGGAGGACTGGCTGTAAAACTTTAATTAGGTAAATTTTCTAATTCAGAAATATTTGGTGATTCAACCTCCAGATTTCGCAGGCTGATTTTGGATGGGATTTGTGAGCTGCTTACAGATAGTCTCACTTCACAGTGTCTGAAGCAATGATTTCTCAAAGATCTGGTTTCTTAGTAGATCCCAGTACAGTCCTTATAGTACAATGAATAATTGCAGGCATATTCCTGGAGCTGTGGTTACTTCAGGTTCCAAAGGTGGTGGTGCTTTTTGGTATTTTGAGTTCCCTGCTTCAATTGCAGGGTTGACCATCTTCATGGTCATGGTTGACCAGGAGGGCTGATTTCTTCGTCAGTGACTGTTTTTCATGGTGTTATCTCCTGGGAGGTGCAGAGCACGGTCCAGAAAAAATGCACTGTGAAAGCTCTGGTTGTTTAATTAAAGGAAAATCAAAAATCTTCAGACAAACCAACATCTGTGCCAAGGAAAATTTTGATTTTTAGGGAAATTTCATCTTTAGTCAAAAAGATATGGACAGAAAATTTCTAAAGATCTTGCTACTAGATGTTATTACTTTGTGTTTTGTCATGCTTTTATTCTTACTTCTAATTTTCTTTGTAAAGAATATTTTTTCCCCTTTTTTTTTCCTCCTTCTGCTACAGCTTGCATGCTATTTGTTTCCAAACATTGGGAAGGCTTGCTCTTGGAGTAGAGAAATTGTATTTGTCTCTAAAAAAAAAAAAAAAAAAAGCCNAGATCTGGTTTCTTAGTAGATCCCAGTACAGTCCTTATAGTACAATGAATAATTGCAGGCATATTCCTGGAGCTGTGGTTACTTCAGGTTCCAAAGGTGGTGGTGCTTTTTGGTATTTTGAGTTCCCTGCTTCAATTGCAGGGTTGACCATCTTCATGGTCATGGTTGACCAGGAGGGCTGATTTCTTCGTCAGTGACTGTTTTTCATGGTGTTATATCCTGGGAGGTGCAGAGCACGGTCCAGAAAAAATGCACTGTGAAAGCTCTGGTTGTTTAATTAAAGGAAAATCAAAAATCTTCAGACAAACCAACATCTGTGCCAAGGAAAATTTTGATTTTTAGGGAAATTTCATCTTTAGTCAAAAAGATATGGACAGAAAATTTCTAAAGATCTTGCTACTAGATGTTATTACTTTGTGTTTTGTCATGCTTTTATTCTTACTTCTAATTTTCTTTGTAAAGAATATTTTTTCCCCTTTTTTTTTCCTCCTTCTGCTACAGCTTGCATGCTATTTGTTTCCAAACATTGGGAAGGCTTGCTCTTGGAGTAGAGAAATTGTATTTGTCTCTAAAAAAAAAAAAAAAAAAAGCCNAAAAAAAAAAAAAAAAAAAAGCCCTGAGAAATCTCTTATCAGCTTCAGATTTCTTTCTCACAGAGGTCTGGGAGTTTAACCGTGATTTTTTTTTTTTCCTTGTGCCCTCATTCAAAAATGAATTAAAGTTTTGAGGCAATTACAGAACATTTTTCTCATCAGTCAGCTAAAGCAACCATTCATTGATTAGGTAGTTTACTATATCAAAACACAAAGATCTAAAAATCGTACACTGCGGGGTGGGGGGAAAAAATAAAAAAACATACAAAAGTGAGTGTCCGAATACAGTGCAACTTTCACTCAAGAGTGGTAGGTCTAGTTTCCTCTCCTTCTAGGGTTGTAATTTTTGGCCACAATGCAGCTTAACTGCAGAAATTTAATTATGTCCCACTGCTTACACCTTTATCAGAAAACTGATAAAATGTACGCTCACATTGAACATTAGCAAGAAATTTTTCAAATGTCCTTTAGTTTTTTTTTCTTTCTCTTCTCTCCTTCCCTCACTTCTCTGTTTCTCCCAAAGAAACTCCTATAAAGCTGATGAGAATTTGGATTTGCTTTGAAAGCATCTTTTGTTCAAAGACTAATTTTAACCTTGTGATAAGATTGCTTTTTGTATTCTGTTGAATGTGAATATCTAATAATTGTTTGTCAAGGCAAAGTGCTCTGGGACATAATACATTTTAAAAATGATCTTTAGTAATTATAGGACCAATGTCTTTACATTCTAACGTCTGAAAGCCACGAGCAAATATGTCAAAAATAAGTAAAATATTAAATTTTATTTTAAATGTTAGTTAAATGTTAATTTCTAAGTGTTATGGATTTGCATAATGAAAAGTATTTTCTGTAAAACTAAAGAGAATGTAATTGTAATGAAAGATTCAAAGCAACATTTTCTTGTAAAATATATAACTCAACTAGAAAATATATATTTGTACCTTTGGCATAAACATTAAAGTTACTTTTTCCAGGTTTTTGCTGTTGTTGTTGTTTTTTACTTTCACTCATAATTTATATTGCTTTTGTTTTGTATTTTAATTTTTGTATTTGATTTATTGTTTTTCAGGGAGCCTTATGTTACAACATTAAGACTTCTAGTCAAACCACCATGTATGAGTTAAAAGCTTCAGGGGATTGCTGTTGTTTTAAGCAAGGGCAGCAGATGATTCTTACTTGACTTGCAATGGGGATGGGATTGTCCCACGTTTGCTCTAGGGTGAAAAGAGTACACACTACTTCTCTTATACCCTGATCTAGTAAGATTATCTAAAGAGCTTGGGTTTTTGCTGTCTTAATCATAAGTTATCAGTAGTGATGGCCTACTGTATGAAAACTACATTAATACAGTGGTGGTGTGCTAAGCAAGCAAGAGTGATAAAAGCTTAGGTAGAAATTAAGTAAGACAACTGTAAATTTTGAAGTTTCTCATGTATTCTTATGGTTACATCTTAAAGCACTAATGAGACAGTATAGAAAAATGTTAAACACATATAGTAACTAAGCCTCTAACCAGTTGTCGCTTGTCTTTCACACAATGTGAGTGCTTCAGCAGTTTTTCTCCAAAATCCTGACGCATTGTTTTTCCCTTATGGGGATGCACTATTCTCTGCTAACTTATTGATTTGGAAAGCTAGCTTGCTTGCTGGAGCTGTAATGTTAAATTGGTTTAATAAACACAAATGGGATAGTTTAAGGTTGTAAAAACGTTTATGAGGTAATGGTCTATGTTTTTTTTGTTTGTTTGTTTATTTTTTAAATAGTTTGCACAACTCAGCTTATTCAGTCTAGAAATAGAGTAGAATATTAAGGAAGATTTACAAGCACTGTGTGTACTCCTGACTTTCCGGATTTGGGTGTTTTCATCTTTAGGGAAAAACAAAAAATGGCCAGTCAGATTAACTCTATTTGGCAAACACATGACAAACAGTCATCAAAAGACAGATAGGGATACTTTTTAAAGTATCCTTTTCCCCCTGTACCATATTAGATCTTGTAGGCAAAAGATGAAGAAGTTTAATTTATAAATAACAGCACCGTTTTATTTCAAGATCTGATCTGTAAGAGTGGAAAGATCAGCACTCTCATGCTTCAAATTGCCAATATGAATGATTGTGGAAGGCTGAGGAAGTAATAGATTTTTAATACAGTTCTTATTTTGGTGAAAGAACTTGAAAAATAATTATTTTACATTATTTTATCATTATATCCTGTCTGACTTGAAGAGAAGCAAGGCAATGAAGAGGAAAAAGAGGGCTAGGTCTAGTCTTTACTCACAAAAGCAATAAAAAAATAAAAGGAGGTGTCTGTATGGTACTAAATTTCTCATATCTGGTGGTGGAGAGATTAGAGCAGTTTCTGCATGGTGGGATGTTCTGAGAATTTTTTTCTGTCAAGGTAGTTTCAGGGTTTAAAAAAAAAAACAGACAAAAAAAATCCAATATTCACTGACAGAAAGAGAAGGAGAGAGTAAGGAAGTGACTTTTCTGAGGTTTTGTACAGGAAGTGTAAATTCTGGCTAGTTCACTGTCCAAAGTAAATTAAAATGCTTAATACATGTGTTAAAAATAAACAGGTGGCATTGAGTGCAACATAACCTGGAAAACAACGCAGTGTGGTGGTTTGCGTGCTGCAAGGTGCTGGCTGCCACTTCTAACCTTCTTGGGCAGAAATCATAGGTGAATTTACCTGCCCTGCTCCATGAACCAGTAGGTCTAGCAATATGTTGTAAAAATCCTACTCTAGCAGATAAGGTCTTTGTGGAAGTTAGTGAGCTCCACTAATCTGCATGGTTGTACCTGATGGAATGGATGGAATTTTTTTAGTGGAGGTGCTTGAAGTGGATTTAGCTTTCTGCTAAAAGGAGCCAGAGAAGCTCAGCTGGAGAAATTCTAAGTTAATGGAGAAATTCAGGAGAGCAAGTCCCTGTTCTGGGCCTCAGAAAAGGAACCCTATGGAAATGTCACGTCTCACAGCTCTGATGGAGGAGAGAAAGTGAAGAACAACTCAGAAAGAATGTATAGGAACAGTGCTGTGTAAAGTGGTATTGTTGCTTCAGGTTTTACTTGCCTTTTGTAGATGGTTAAAACTCCAGAAGGGGTGATACTAGACACAGTCTGGCTAGACAGCTGAGTCACAGAGAGGCAAATCATCACAAGACCTTGAGTGAGAGTTGGCAGGGAATTACGAGGACATAAGTCTGTGATGCCATTTGTATCTGTGAGGGTGTACAAACAGTGATGAGCCAGATTTCCCGAATGCTTTAACTACTGTGATATTAGGCAGAAAAGGGCATCATCTCCTCCACCTCCGTATTTTTACATAGGTGAATTTGTACATCCAGTTCTACTGTAATTAGTGAAAACCGTAGGGAAAACTGAAACTCGATGTTGAGGGGTTAATTAAAGCATTTAGAAAATGAGCTTTAAAAACATTTCACATATACTGAGTTTTGAAATCTTTACAGCCTTTGCAATAAATCTTTGATAATCTGGGGAAAAGGAGTACACCAGAATTTCCTTAAATACCTGCATTTTTCAGCTACTGTGTTTTGTTGTTTGAATTATAAAGATGGTGTACTGAATATAGTAAAGTAGAAATTTACATCTGAGCTTTTTTTTCCACAGTGCAGTTTATTGTTTACTAACCTTAAGTATGCTGCATTGAGATACTTGACTAAAATTGCCTTAACAAGGTGTTTATTTAGATCTCTTCTCCACAATGAGGCCACTGTGTCTGCATCAGTGTTGATATTGACATTTAGTGAGTAGTAGACTATCTGTACAGTCCTGGGGTTACTTGGCAAGTATAATGCCAAGAAGGTCTAATGGAAGAAAGAAAGGTCAAATAAATTAACTTTGTAAAAAGTAGTAATCTGCTCATTGTAGTAAATCTTTTTCTCGTATTAATGAAAAGAAAGGTTCAAAGGTCACTAAATCTTATCTGCTTTAATAAGTTAAAGTTGACAAAAGCTTAATTTGAACTATTCAGTGACTTTCATTGACTTTGAGGGCCAACACTGTGAGGAAGTTCTTCTGTGTCTCAGAAGCCTCCTAGAGTGAAGAAAACACATTAACACTTGGTATAGTCTAATTAAATGTATTTATTAAATCCCCAAATCTTATTCAAAACCTTGATTGTGCAGCAGATATTTGCATTGCAGAACATGTGTGCTTCAGGAGTGAATACTTGTACAACAGGTTAATAGGTTAAAGTTATCATTAGCTAGTTTTCTTTCCATGTCCCAAATATATATGCCTATGTGTTTTGTTAAGCAACTTTATTGTTTCAAGTGTTTATTAAAATACCATTAGTTATGTTATTTTTGAAAAAATAGGTGAGAAAGAATGCTTCAACATCTGCAAGATAATAGAAACATTAGAACTTTGAAATGAAAAACAATATAGAATTATATTTTTGGTGGTTCTTATTATATTTGCCTAATATAACTACATTAATTGAATTGGTGTGAGGCCGTGGTATACCTTTTGGGAGACTGTTTTTATATTATATTCCACTGCAACTCACCTCTTCGCACATTTTTCTCCAAACTTTTTTTATATTTAGTTCCTAGGAGAGATGATTGTGAAATAAAAATGTGAACCCTGCTAATGAAAAGCTGTCTTCTTGATTCCCCTAAAACAATAACTCTGAGAGAGGGCTGAATGGCTTGATTCATTTCTATGGGTCATTAACTTCCATGCCTACAGATGCCAATGTTAATATTCACAATGTGAATTATTTCTCAGCTGATCACTTTAGCAGAAACACACAATGAATGTGCTTATCGCATGATCTAGTACTGTGCCTGATACCCCTTTGGGTCCCTTAAAATCCAGAATGTCCCTGCTGCCCAAACATAAAGCTCTCTCTCTCTCTCTCTCTCAGCTTAAACAGTACGGTTGTGTCTTAACAGGACAAAAATCTGTGGCAATCATTAACTGAAAATGTGGACAGTTGAAATAAAACAAGTTTTGGAGTGAATAGTAAGGCATGGGCTGCTACCTGATTTGCACCTTTAAATTTGACTTATTGAGAATGGCTAGGTGTTTAGGGTTTGTCTTTAAGGTGTTGTCTCAAAACTCACAGCCCAGTAGACTTAAGTAGTTTGGAATTCAAGGATCTGACTGTAGATTTCAAGGATTATTGGAGCAAATGAGACTTGATCAATGCCTTGGGTCTTTATTAGTGTTTTAATTAATCAACAGGAACAAAAATACATGTGTAATGCAAATGAACACAGTCTCAAGTCGTCAGAATACCGTTTGTAAGCAGAAGAGGGGACTCCAAAAGCAGCAGAATATTGGCACTTTTATCTGTGTAACACAACTTTCTTAGGTGATGTCCTGAGCTTGAAGTTCTTGAGGGATTGATATGGTTTTTGGTGTGCCCTCCTGGGGAGAAGAATCAGCTTTTGAGGCAAAAGTAGCAATTCAGTAACTAATTCATGAGTCACAGTTGGCCCTTGATACCATTTGTTGTCACTGTTTCTCTTGGCTTGCATTAGCTCCCCCAAACTAGGTTGTTTTGCTGGAATTTAGTGCTGAATACTGTTTCCCTGATACTGAAATCTACATTAATTTGCAAGATTCCTCCAGGAAACAAATTATTTTTCCATGGACTGTTCTGTTTACCTTTGCCAATGATTTTTTTTAGTCTTTTTGTTTTTTCTTCTGTAGCTTTGTCTTTTAGTGTAGTCAGATACAAGATTTGTTCTCCCTCAGTTGCTCTTTGTTAAGAGTCTTCTATCCTTGGTCTTCACGGTACGTGAAAGCTTTGTGCTATTTTTCCCATGGATGGTTTATTGCTTCTGTCTCATGGGCAGGTGAGAGATACTTGTTTCGTTTTGGAGTTTGGGGAAATTCTGCTATTCCTATATGTAGACATATACTGTTACCTGCATCCAGGGACCAGACCAATTCATCAGTCAGGTCATCTCTTTGTTTCAGTCAGCTTTTTTTTTAAAGTCAAAAAAGTTTTTAGGTTCATACACCTAAGTGCTACCTCTCAAGCTTCTTGCGCCAGTTCCATGGTAGCTTTTATGCGCCTACCAACACTAAAACAGTTGTATGCATAGCTGGGGAAAACCTCAGCTTTTTCCTGAAGTTTCAGAGAAGAAAAGGAATGACGAGTGGCATTTGGCCACACCATTCCTACAAACAGGGAAAATCCATATTCAGGTAGAACACCAGAAGATGCCACAACCCCAGTGTGCTGGAGCACTGAGGCTATTTCAGCTGCTCTGGCCTTACCTGCTGTTTTGGAGACAAACTGAAATAATTGGCCAACAACCAGGATTTCCCATCTAATTTGGCCTTAGCAAAATAACCTGTGATATCATTTAAAATTCATTTCAAAGATCGAAGGAAATGAAGTTGGCTAAGCACAGGCAATAGATCCCTCGCCTAACTCTGCTTAGCTTTCATAGCTGTGGCAGGAGACCGAAGAGGAAGGTGATGGTAAGGCAAGTTTTGTATGGGTATTTCATACTTATCTCAGAGAGACAATTTTCTTTTCTGTCAGTTGTGTGATTTTATTCTGTATGTACACAGCAGATTCCTTGAATCATCACATGAGTTATAAATTCCATTTTGTTTCCATGAACCGTGAGTCTCCTTGTGTCTGGGGCTGTCATGTGCTAACAAGAGACAGGAGAGGTGCCAGCACGTCAGTCATTACAAACTCTCTCCACCTAGCTCACTCGGAGCTAGGAGAGGCAAATGAGTAATGGGAACTTAAATAAGGACAGCCTATTCCTCTTGGGAGGAACCAAGACAAAGGAGCCAGGTGGTAATGTTTGGATTTCAAAGCCAGGAAGGATTTTTGGAAGCAGAAACAGCTTGGTCAGAAAAGATAACAAATTGGTGCATGGACGCAGCGGAGGGGTCTTGTGGGGCAGAGGCAGTAGGGAGGCAGTGGAAGCTGCTGATTGAAGGAGCAGCTGTGTGCTGGCAGGGGACGGCAGGGAAAGGTCTCTGAGCACCAAAGAGGATCTCACAAAATCTCAAAGAAAATTCAAGAATAAGGAACTGCAGGCAAAGAGATGTATGCATGTTTACTGCTTCAGGTGGCTCTGTGTATCTCATGTGGTCATTAAAGTGAAGAGTGGCTGCTTTTGAGACAGTTTGCGAAGTCTGTGCATTACCTGATTCAACTTCATGGGATCCTGCAGAGATAAATTGTCCCACAGAGAATGGCGATGACTGAGCTCTGCGAAAGAGTGAGCTGAAACCATGGGGATTCAGCAATAGTTACAGGGTTTAAACAGGGGTCTCTGTTCTTAGAAGAGAGAAGAGATTGCCTGGAGACCCAAGACAGATGCAGAAAGTTCAGAGTGTTTTTGTATGGAAGCAGACTGAGGCTTTGTGAGTGTCCCACAAGAGGTTTTGTCAAGGCTGTAATATGTCAATCTTTGAATTCTTACCTTTAGTAAAATGAGAGAGAGACTGGAAGAACAAAACATGCGCGTAGTAAGATAACAAACAGTACCATAGGTGGCTCCAAGCATTGTCTGGCATACGCAAATCCACGAGCCAGCCACAAAGTGGGAATCATACCACGTGCACTGAATCAACAGATGGGCACTGGCAGCTCAGGCTTAGTGCCACGCTTCCTGAACGACATAGCTTCTGACTCGTTTGGAGTGTGGGAAAAGGAACCTCATGGTGGCTTGAAGCATGGTCAAAGTAACTTGTACCTGTTGGCAAATGACCGTATGTGTGCTGTGCAGGAGTAAGGTCAGCAGATTGCCAGCATTTAAATCATTGACTTTACATGTTTTCTCACGCTGGATGATGTCATAGCACTGGCCTGCGTGTCTGAACAGCTTTCTGGGATGGAGTCAAAGCACAAGCTCCTTTGAGGCTGTCTGAGGCAGTTTAGAAGGAGTGGATAATGCTAAAGAAGATAATGCAGAGCAAACTGATGTAAATGGTTCTTCTGCATAAACCACAATTTCTGTAATCTGTTTTGGTAGTGAGGGGAGTGTGCTTTGCTGTTTGCTTTGGGTTTGCATCAATTCAGAAAATGTTCCAGATTATTTTTTTCTGAAAATATAACTTAACTGTTGAGAGGGAGGTGAAGCTTTTGTGGTGAAGGGAAAATACTGTAATAGGAAAATTAGGGATTATTGTGATGTCCATGTTCCAGATTTATTATTAGGCCTGAAAATAGATGAACTGGAGAGATTACTTTGTATCATTTCTACATATGTAAATGGACGTATAATTATGTATCACTGTAAAATATTAGTGCATATTTACAGTATAATAAGTAATTCAACTTTATAAACAAATGAAGATTACCCCAAATTTACATACAGTGTGAAGAAAAGTCCCTTTATCCTCTGTAACTGTAACATTTGGCAGATTCAGGAATAAATAATCTTTTGTGGCAAGGGTATGCCTTATCAAACATATGCAGATCAGTGCTAATTAATGCTAATTAAGGTTTCCTGTCTATCTAGTTGGAAAAACGTCCAAATGTTATGAAATCCAGTTAGTATGCCTATTACCCTAATTGTTTTATATGGGATGGTTCTTAATTAAAATATGTAAATTGACCTTAATTGCTATATACTAATGGAGGTTCATGTTATCTCACTAAAAATGACAAGATGGTGAGGAGGGGTACTTAAACAAATAATTCTGATACATTTGTAAATAAATGACCTTTACTCAAAATTATTTTTAATTGGAAATTGGCAAAAGGAACATTTTACCATCTATGTTTCTCTTTAGTTTAAATAATGTTGGAATTTACAGTTCTTTGTAAATATAGATATGGTGACATTGTAGCTTAATTAAGACTACTAAACGAGTCAACATTTTGTGTGTTTGCTGTCTATTTCAAAATTGTTTGCTAACCTCATGCTGACCTTCAGAAATGTTGTGGTTTGCAGTACTGATCTTAATTTGAACTATTTTCTTATTTTTTTTTTTATTTTGATCTCTTTTAATCATATCATTTCATATGTGAAGTCTGACACACTAGTATGTGTTTGCTAGAGACTGGACCTGTGATTCTGACTTCTCATCAGAGAGGCTGGAGGACAGCACTTCTTTGCACTTCACTTATTAATGCAGGACACAAACTTCCACCTTCTCTTGGGATGATAGTTCCCATGCATGCTGTTATGTGACTGAGGCTTACACAGATTTTTATACAAAGTCTTGTTTGCCATCTACCCAAAAAAAAAAAAAAAAAAAGGCATTATTTGAATGACATTGTGTATGGCAGTTTATAGGTGTCACCTACTGTCACGTTCTTGATAGTTGAAAGAGTTTATCATACCATTTCACACACACAGCAAACATTTTTCTGCTCTAATGTAGCAAGTCTAATTTTTAAAACATCTGATCCAGGTGAATTTATATTATGTCATAGACCTCACTGATACCTGTCCTCATTTTGCAAAATCAGTCTGACAGGTCTTACTGTTTTGCAGGATATTGTGACCAATGTTTCTCCAAGGATTGTGCGTGGAATTACTTCAGGTCCCGTGTATGGTCCAGGCCAGGGCTCTTTTCTAAACATCGAATTGATCAGCGAGAAAACAGCAGCATATTGGTGCAAAAGCATTGCTGAATTGAAGGCTGGCTTTCCAAACCAAGTAAGTACCACTCAATCATAAAGATGCAGTATACTTATTTAAAAACTCAAGTTTATAGATCTGTAAAAGCTCACCTATATAATGTTTATTAAATAGAATGCCAATTTCTTTACCGACATGAACATGTTATTAAAAATCAGGAAAGCTCATCTAAATACTTTTTATGACAGCAAAAGCTGTGAAATGACTGTTACACAAATAAAGAACAATCATTTTTAGTTAGGCCAGCGTTTACATTCGAATAGATAATATTAAGGAAAGAGTTGATCCCAGTGTGGATGCTTATCAATGCTTCTGTGAATAAGTTTGTATTTAAGATTGTATTTAAAGATGAAACCTATAGTATTCATTTTCATTGTTAATTGAATTTGATTACAACAGGAATCTTTGTTCTTTTCATTCTTAATCCAAATGTGAAAGATATTTCTGATATTCTCATATGTTATTTGTCTGCTTTAGGAGAAAAGAAAGAACACTGACTTAAAGTTAACTTTGCTACAAGGAGAGAGTTTTGTTAGAGCCTTCTTGGCTATGGGGAATATCTGTCTAGAAGGTAATAATGAAAGTTGTGAGCAATGACGCCAGCTAGCTGGCATAAATGGTTTTCAGCTCCTGCTCTAGTGAATAAGAACAACAAGGTGAAAAGTAAAATTCTCCTCAATCATCATCTCAAACAGATAGAGCTCAAAACCCCAGAGCCTAGGTATCTTCTTGTATTACCTCCATGGTTCAGCTATGAACAAAATAAGTGAACGTTCCTAAATACATTATGGCATGAAGTTGGTCAGATATTTCTTCTTGTTCCTGGAGTTTAAATGTACACATCTGCAACTATAAAAATGCTTAAACATGTTTTATGGATAGTAAAATTTAAATGCTCCATGTTTAATGTCCTACTTCACTATACATGGACAGTGTGTTTCTTTGCAGAGGTTCATGTCACTTTATTTACTGTTGCTGGGCTTCATGACAGTGAAAATGTGAATCTAAAGATAATGTTGTAATTCCCTGATTTTAACACCCTTTGTCTAAGTCCTGGATATTGCAGAGGGGCAGACTGTTGCAATTTCAGCTCTGGGAATGGTCTCCTATTGCAGTCTTCGCCAAAAATCTCTCATAGTATTTTGTACTTGAGACTAAACTGTTCTCTTCTGTGAGGGAAAGCACTAGCAGCAATTTCAAAAGGAAAATGTGAATTTTCTGAGACCTAGCTCCTCATTTGGGATGAAGAAGTTCCCACACTTCCCTGGGTGAACATCTTCTGATCATTCCTTCCTATGTGAGTTATTACTTTGAGAATGTGAATTCAGCTCGTCATGCTGGCTGTGGCTGCTGCTGTGGAGTCTTAGGGCTTGGTAATGCTGCGTGGGCATGGGGGAAGCGGCACCCGGCACTGTACCTTGCCTTTGCTCATAGGGATTTTTAAAATGTGCCTGTGAACTCGACTAAGAACTGTCATCACTATAGTGGTAAATTTGTTGCTAACTGAAAACAGATTTTTGTTCACTGAGTAGAAATCTCTTGTTGCTTATTTTGAAATACTCGGTATAATTAGAGCTTACAGAAATTTTTTTTTTCCAAATCCTGTTCAATCCTCTAGAAAGACTTTTTAAACTTGATATGGTTTTGGGGGTTTTATTAAAACCAAAAGCAGTTTCTGAGAACTGTCTGGGTAAGCTTAGTTAATTAACAAGCAAAGAATGACATTTTCTGCTTAGATGAAAGCAAAGCAGAGAGAAGGACACAGGTGATTACAGCAAAGAAACTTACCTTGCTACAGTAAACATTAAAAACAAATTAAAATTGATACATAATGACTTTTGCTATGTAATACAAGCAACTTAAGGTCAAATTTATTTTATAAATTAAAAAGATATGAGAAAAATAGCTACCTCACTAGAAGACAATGCCACAACAGCATTGTATCACTGCTTCCTAGTCATGCCATTAGGAAAAAGCAAACCCCTAATAAAGCCCAGGATTTAAAGTAAATTTTGCAAGAGGTTTTGCAAAAGAGAACCACCTGGCACATCTCAGTGGATAATATTAAGTACCTGTGACTCCTTGCCTCTCTAGATCAGAAGCTAGCATCTCCCTTGCGCAGACACAGTCTGCGCCCTGCTAGCAGGTGGCCTGATTCTTGCTTGCAGTTACCTCTGACTGGAGCCTTTCCCAGTTTTCCCTTCTTTGACCCTAAATCCACTTCAAGTGGACCTGGGCAAAAGCTGCCACTAGCAGAAACTTGCATCAATGCCACTGGGGGGTGAATTAAAGATTTTTGAGGGTCCAAGCAGAGGAGAAAGCGGAAGGAGAAAGGATCTGGATTTTGTAGGATTGTTTGTGAAGTATCATCAAAATCTCTGCTGTTTCAATGTGGCTTTTTTTTTTTTCATTAATTTAATACTACTATTACTTTTTTTTCCCCAGAAAACAAAAACAATAACAGGAACAACAAAAAAACAATAAGGAATTAGGTAGTGTTCACAGCACAGGCCCAAGATAGATATAGATTTTTTTTTTTTTTTTTTATAAGTTAGGCCCTTCTCTGTTTATGATTTGCAGTTAAAAATGGGATTGTTTTCCTTCTGGTACTTCATTCATCTCCGTAACGTATTACTTTAGCAACATGGTTGAGACCATTTAAAACATATGGTTTTATTCAATATTGTTTACTGTTAAATTTTCAAATGAGGTAGTGTGAAAAACAGTGTCCAGTGCTGTCCTGTACAGCCAGAAAACGTCCTTTCAGTCAGAGAGAACTGTGAAAGTGAGAAGGAAATTGGTCTGTTCCTGTTTGTCATCTCCTTTTCACCTTCCCGGATATTGTTCTTTTAGTTATTTATATTATCCTTTGTTATATCCAAACATCTTCCTTACATGGTTAACTAACATTTTTTTTTATGTATCTATTATTTCTATTTTTCTCTCTTATGACCACATACAGTATCTGATGCCATACGGTTTATCATTCTGTGCAACTATTAATCAGAATAAAATGCATTTTTTTTTTGTTCTTTAGTGCTAGAGACTGAGAACTTGATAGTGAGAAAAGATAGACAATTATTTTTATTAATTTCACAGACCTAAATATAATATGAAAATATCCCTTCTAAATTAGTATAAAGCTGACTCCTTATTGGCAAATTTTGCATACACACCCCCAGCAAAATAACAGGTTATTTGTCATGTGCTCTGTTAATCTAAAACTCAAGAAAAAAATGGAAGAAAAATATTGATAATCAAAATTATCAGATTGGAATCTAATTAGTACTTGTTTGAGAGGAATGTCTACTGCAACCATAACCACTCTGGTAGTCTCTGTTCTCTTTGCTTCCTGCTATAAAGGGGTTATCTGGGGCAAGGCCAACAAAAGGTGTCACCATCTAATACAAATATTATCTCAACATCATAACAAGAACTAGGAAGATTTCCCTTTTCTGAGGCCTACTTAGAATTGTTTGACATGTCCATATGGGAATTTTCAAAGACTCAAACAGCCTTAGCCCACAACAGAACTGTGATTTCCCTGTGGATGATGGATGTGTTCTGGTCTTTATCCCTTGCTGGTGAAGAGTTCCTCTTTTGGTGGTGTACTGGGTCTGTTTGGTATGGAGTTAACATTCTTCATAGCAACCCACATGGTGCTGTGTTGTGGATTTGTGACCAAAACAGTGTAGTAAGGCACCAGTGTTTCAGCTCATGCTGAGCAGTACTTACACAGCATCAGGGTGTCACCTGTGACACCTGTGAGTCCTACTTTCATATTCTATTTACTAATGAGATACCTGACTACATGGTGAATTGATGCACTTTCCAGCCAAAATTTGGCTGAAAAATTGGTATTTTACCATATATTCAAGAAACTAGCTACTTAGGAAATATGAATTTCGCCAAGTAGAATTCACTTCATGATCAGGAATGAAAACTCTGAAGGAAAAAAAAAAAATCACTTTAGCAAAAGTCTACAAACTATAATAATCAGTAGAAAGTGGCTGATAAAGTTGAAAACTATAACACCTTGCAAGAGAACTTACTGCTGAAACGTTATATTCACATATTTGACATTAGCTACAATGTAGCTGTTATCTGTGCTGGGAACTGTGAATGCTGGTAATGGCAATACATCTTTGTGTGCTAGTAAAACCAGGAGCTGTGTGCACAGTGGGGTTGGAAGTCATGAGACTCATTTTTGGTGATTGCAGGGGAATGGGATGTATTGCCAGTAGCACATTTTTCTTCAGACAAAGCCTACAAACTGCTGCTGGTCCTCATCCAAACCTTTTGCTTATCATAGCTAAGCCTGCTCATTTGAGTTGGTAAATCAGCTACTTACACAGATGCCTATTCTTCCACTCCCATAAGCAGTTCTGTGTATTTACACTACCTAGTAGCTAGTCAAAGATTTTAAGGTTTCATGTCACCCTGGAACCTCTTCAGCATCTGAACTGGGGAGAACATGCTTCAGGAGACCAATGCCTGAAAGTGGCAAAACACTTCTCTGTAGAATAATGTGAACTGAGGGTTCTGTAAGGTGGTGATGGGCACAGTTGAGAGGTAGTCTTTCACCACCCTCCCAAAACTGTAATTGGTACCAAAAAGTAAGCAAATTCATTAAAACAAAACAAAAACTCAATATGCAAATTGGTTTCTCTGAGGACATGCAGGGGAGGTCACAGCGCTACAGATAAAGGCCTTTGAAATGACACTTAAGGAAGAAAAGTAGATTGCATGAGAAATGTCATTCGCCATAGGGCTGACAGAAGTCCAACAAATGTCTGAGAGATTTGTAATACAAAGATATGGGATCTTGGAAGATGTCAAATTAAATATTTTTCAGTATTGCTGTATTTGTATACTGAAGTCCTAAAAGTAACTTTTTGACCTCCTTACTGAACACAAATGAGTTTTGGACTGCTGTATGATTCTAAGGAACTTGTGTAGGATACCAGATTGTCAGCTGTGACACTGATTCTGTAATTCAGATATCAATGTTGTGATGTGTTGACCTGAGAAACCTCTTCTGCTAGAAACATTAAGTACTCTAAGACCCCAAAACTAAGCTGAAAAATCTTGTCTTCCTAATGTTTGTTCTGCTGCATGCGGAATGTTGCTGGCAGTCCTTCTGACAGTTAGTCAGCAGAGAGCGTCTTCTCAAGGCTGAAACCATTAAAGATATATTTTTGTTCAACAATTTTGTTCAGAATGTCCCAAGAACACCTGTCAGGAATAGCCATGCTAGAGCGTGAGTGAGAACAGTAGATCACTGGATTCCAGGCTGATAACTGACTTCCTTGCAGCATTCTCTTAAAAAACAAAACAAAACAAAAAAACCTACTGGAGTAATTCATAATATTATATTATATTTTGGTTTTATCCATGAAGGTATGAAATAGGGCAGCTAGTGCTTTTTGCTTTTAGTTTAGCTAACAAAACTAACTTTGTTTTAGTTCTACTCTGCAGGGAGAAAAGGAAATGAGGGGTTACAGAGCAAGAAAAATATAGTTGAACAGGCATACCTGAATGCCTTGTTCCTGTAAACAACCTTCAGGGCAGAAAAATGCCATGTTCAAAAAGATTTCTAAAGTTATAAGTTAAATGGAAATATATTTCCTACATCAATAGTGTTTATTTGGATGCTTTAAGTGGAGTGGTTTGATTAATTTGCCAAAGTGATCCCTGACGTGGGGTCCTACACAGCAAGCTTTACATATAGTACCAACTCTGCTTTAAATAGCAGATTTAATCTACAGACTGTGAACGACATTTGTATGTTTATATAAACCTTTTTCCTCTCTGTCTGCACTAGCAGTAGACCTTGTAATCTGGTTACTGGGAGGAATTGACTGATATATCTGAAAAAAATCTTTGCCGTACGTCTCCTTTGAGACATAAAAAAGGGACATAAGTTGGAAAGGTCTCTTAGATGTAGAGGAGGCATAGACATAACATCTTCACTGTAAGAGTAAGTCAAACTTGCCTTTCTCACTAGATCTATTAAGAATAATTTGTGTATTTTTGCAGGCATTATTACAGCATTTACTTTTGATGGGTATTCTGAGGTCTGTGGGATGTTGTGTAGTGTACGCAGTATTTACATTTTGAGATAGCAGTCACTGTGACTGACTCAGGTTATAAAAGGTAATAGTTCATTTTACCATTTGTGTTTGGAATTTGGAATAGCATTTATAATATGTGTAATTAGGGAAGGTGACAGGTAGAACCTTCATCTTCATATTGGAGGAGTCATGTTCAGAAGAAATGAAGATGAGCTGTGCTCCATATACACCTGCCCTTTCTTGGGCTAGTGTAGATAGATTTGGCTTTCCATGTAGGGAAACCATATTTTATACCCTAGATACCTCTACTGATTTGTGCATCCACATGATAGGTCACAGATATCTTGACAAGCTTAACTGTGGAAGTCACACCACCTTCAAACTTGGAATAAAGCATTTCTAAAAAACCAAGTGGGACTGTTCCCATGCGGACCTCACCTGGTACCAACAGCAACCGTGTACTGTAGACCTGAATGAGGAGTGTACACGCCATGTGTTCTCAGACCTATCAGAGGACACTAGCTGGAAGCCCAGATGCATTTCCACATCAGCTAGGAAGGACAGAGTGAGGGAGCCACATGTCATGCCCAGAAGCACGCCCACTGTTTTATCATACAAGTGCCCAGCAGCGCAGAGCAGCTGCCTGAGTTCCCTGATCTCTATTTCAGATCCACAAATTACATTAAAAAACTCCAGAAGTTGTTATTGTTGCAGCTTAAACTTCCCAAAGCCAGCCATCGTGGATGCTTGGTAGGAGGTGAAAAAACCCACACAGCAGTTGTTGAATTCACCATATGGAAAAGATCCCTTTCACTACAGAAAACTGGCAGCAGGCCTAGTCCCTTAACATCAGAGGAAATCCTAGCTGTAGAAGGAGGATGAGGTTTCAGTAAAGGACTCGTACTGGTTACCTTGCCCAGAAACTAAACCACTTGGCCCCAGCTAATATGGAGTGCAAGAATGTCCAGTGAATACTGTGGTGGGTAGAGGAGAAGGGGCCTCAGAGCATGGAGCATATGACCACCCTCCCTTTTTCTCTTCATCCTTCACAATGAGGAATAGGGAGGATGAAAAACAGTACAGAAAGATGCTACCTAGAAAAGGGATGGAAAAGAGCTGCCATAAAGAAGAGAAGACACTGAAAAATACACCTCTGCATATTCCAGGAGAGCTTTCACTCTCCCGGATCCTGAGGGTGTCCTCATTGCTCCTGATGCTTGTTCAGCTCTTTGTGAGCTAGCAAGATGCATTTTCCTCTCTGCAGTCTAAGGAGGAATTCATCAAGAACTCTGATTTACCCAGTGGGTTTACACCAGAGGTACCCATCCATTTCTGTAGGCACAGCAGTTTCTATTTGCAAAAGTAAGTGAACAAAACCAGAAGCTAGAAACAGAAATGTTGATGTATTGGGCCTTTGAGACCACATTTTCTTATAAGGAAGGAAGCTTTCTGAGAAAGGCTCTTCCACAAGTCATAACAAATGCTCAAACCTCATATGACTTAAATATTAATAGACATGGGACTGAGCTACAGAATATGGTGCTGTAGATTTTAAGTTCTTGATGTTTAAGTGTTAGTGAAGAAATGAGAGTATATTCATCTATCAGCATTTATTTCTGATTTTTATAATATTGTTGGCTATGGCAAATCTGCTTGAGGCTTGAAAAGTAGCGGAGAACTGGCAGGTGGTCAGTATAACACCTCTTTTCCAGGAAAGATCAGGGATATGCAGACCTTGCATGCAAACTGGTAAATGGTCTTGCAAAGAATAGAATTAGTAAAAGAAAAAAAATAATAATAAAACAAAGTGAAAGTAAAATAAAGTAAAATAAAGGCAGGGAGAGAATGGTAAATAAACCCCTTTTGTAGTAAGCCATGCCTTAAAAAAGTTCTTTGGGAACATCAGAAGAGACTCAGCTGATTAATTCAGCTTGGGTTCCAAAAGCATTCGATAGGGTCCCTCACTGAAGTACTTGAAAGAAAGTAAGTTGTTTTAAGATTAGAGGGAAAAAAACTCACATGGATAAATAACTAGTTAAAGACAGGAAACAATGTTAAGGAATAAATACTCAATTTTCACAGTGGATAGAGAGCTCCAGTAAAGTTCACTAGGGATCTGTGCTGTGTTCTGTGCTATTTAAAATGTTTATTAACAATCTGGAAGAGCGTGAGAATTTAAAAAATGTAAACTTTGCTGGTAATAGTAAGTGTTGTAGGGAGATAAACATGAGAGCTGAACTATAAAGGATTGCAAAGAATATTACGCTACTGAGTGACTGGCCAATGAGCTGCCAGATAAAATTCAATGAAAATAAATGTAGTGATGCACGTGGGAGAAAACAGTACTAAATTTATATATATAGTGATTCATTCAAAGCTAGCTATACTGGGGTTGCAGTAGAGAGCACTATGAAAATCTCAGCTTAATGCTCAATAACATTGAAATAAAGCATATCAAACACAGAATTTGTAAGAAAGGAAGAGAGAGCAAAGTAAAAACTGTCATTATGCCACAGTATTGGTTCATTTTATTTCCATATTTTGAATAGACTGCAGTTCAGATTTCTCTGTCTCAGCAAGGGCGCAGCCGGATTGGAATCAGAAGGGAGACAGGTGGAAGTAAGTGGCAGGAGACACTTCTCCATGTGCCACTGTGGCTGTGGGACTCATTCTTAGAGGGCACTGCTGGTACCAGAGGTTCACATGGGCTGAGGAAGAACCTACTGGAAAAAGTATTTGGAGAAGGCTATGGAGTACGTAACCTCTGGCTCAGGGAATTCCTGTGCCACAGATTTCTTAAAAGCTGGAAGAGTTTCTAGGGAAATATTACTGTAAGCTTGCCCTAGAGAGCTGCTGCTGGTCTGTGTCAGAGAAGGGATACTGAGCTATGAAACCCATTCCTACAGTTGTACGGTGTCAATGCACAAAGCAGAGCTGTTAAATTTGTACCCAGGATCAGAACCCCACTCTGACCTCCCAGTCCTGCCGCAACCTTTGGATCATTGGGCCTGTATGGCATTTTGACAACCTGATTAGCATATAACTACATTATTTAAACTCAAGCAGAGATGAAAATACGTTTTGTACTAGTTTGAAATGACGTGCTAAGGGTTTTGTAATTCAAGTGCCGTCTCCAAGTTCCTAAGATTTGAAGGGCTGCATTTCCAGAGGGTCACCACAGATGATTCCATGTACAGAAACACAAGAAAGTCTGCTAAAAATTTACCCAAAGTCCATTCATGCGTTTTTGGGTTCTGATCATACTGATCGCATAGTATGTGTCAGACCGATTGGTCCCAACTACCCAAGTATTCATTTCCTTTTTATTATTGTTATTGATTTTTTTTTTGAGAATATGGCTGTTAATCTGACAAAGAAGTGGAAAGAGACATTCCTACTGTTAATTTGAATGAATTTTATTTCAAGAAAGCACATATCTTCTTCAGGAAACTGCAGTTTGTAACTGAAAATATAACCTCATGGTAAATTCAGTGAGATTCTGACAATCAATCTATGATTCAAATGTACATGTTTGTGGTGACAAATTAGGACCTTGAGGAGAAATGTGAGAAGATCTCTTATGTTGTGCACTTGGAAACAACCGCTTTGTTGAAAAACCTGTCAAACTAGTTTAGTGCAGAACTGTACTTTCTTACTACGCATGTTATAAAGCCATGACTTATTTTGTTTGTTTTACTTTCACAGCTAAGATTTGACAAATAGTAAGTAGCACAGTAAGGCAGAGGACTATTTGTACGTACGCTAAGAATATCCTTTTGATTTGGAGAGTGAGTTATTGATCCCTGCAAGAAAAGAACAATTTTCACAATTTTGTGAGGACAATGAGTGCATCTTTAAATCTTTAGCCTTAGGGAAAGAACTAGGAGAAAATTAAAGCAGTTTCTGAAATACTTCACCAACCGTCTCCTAGAAAATGACCCAATCTGCTTGATTATTGGAAAAGACAAACTCCTTAATGGCTGGCATCAGCTGAAGCTGGTTCAGGCTGTTTTTTGGCTGTTGCCATTGTTAAAAATTCCTTTTTTTTAAAAGAGAGATGTGAACGGTCATTAAGCAGGAGTCTCAATGTAGGAAATGCACTACACATAAAGACAGTGTGATTAAGAAGATATTTCTAGAATGTAATTCTGCTGACAGTGACATGAAGAGTTTGTATATTTCTATTCACCTTATTAAAGTTCATATTTTCTTTTATTTTTCTATGCAGACTATTATTTAGAGAGAATAGAAAGACTCTTAAAATCCCCAACTGTTTGTTTGGGTTTGTAAGCTACTGTGTGCACAATGGAGTGCTGCAAAATGATCTGTGAAATACGGCTGGGTATTGGACAGAGCAGTCATTCTTTCTAGAAATGTCCTCCATAAAATGCAACAAAGGAAATTGCATCATGCGTTAAAAAGAATCCGTACACTAAGATGTCCATTTCCCCACACCCTCAAGTCTGTGCTTAAAATAGCAGTAGCAACCTTGGTGCAGGGCATTTCCTGGCGATTAATAACCGGCCAGGGTTAATGGCCCTCAGCAGTGCCTCGGGCCATCAACTCCTCCCAGCCAGTCATTACTCCCTAGGAAATGCCCTTTTCTGGGTAGTTATTGTTTTAATATTAGGATGTAGAAGTTGCCATTGGCTGGGGAAAAAATGACCTTCCGGCAATGTTAAAAAATAAACCCCGAAATGGCAAAATTTTTCAGTTTAGAATTGTTAGCAGTCAAGGATCCATCAAAATTAAGATCTTAAATTTGTAAAAATGACAAAATTCTGCTAGCCCTATTACTTGTGCAAAAAAATTACCCCCCTCCCCCAAGTACTTCTCCCAGTTTCCTTTTCATGTTTGTCATAGGCAATTGGGTAAATTACAAAATTTGATCTTTTAAAATGCACAGTAGCTATGACATTCATTTATACTGGCTATGATATGATTTTTGTCTTTTATGAGGCACTAAGTGTATGTGATTTAGATAATTCAGCTTTTTCTCTTTCATGTACTGCATATTACAATAATAATAATAAAGCAAATTTATACCTGATAAAAGTAATAAATATATGCTGTTCCTGTGGACCATATTCTGCACTTAATTTCTGTGATGTGGTTTGCATTTTAGGCATTCTGTTAGAGCTCTAATGAAGAAAACTATGAAGGCTATGTCTATATTTAAAAGTCTTGCTTAATCACATACTTATGTAGGCTAGGAATACTAAAAATAAAATCACATCTAACTACTGTCCTGGCAGAACCCTAGCGTAGATGCAGTTATACCATCAAACAGTTTATTTTTGTTTAGGAGCAAGTAAAGAGTCTATTTCACTGATACGAACTGCATTGACGGTAGGAGAGTTAGCTCTGTGCAAACATGTTCTAGCATAGACAAGAAAGGCAGAGGCACAAGCTTGAATCCACCACAGCTGGAGCCAGCTCTTCAGACTGATTGACAGCAGCTGGACTTCATCCCAGCCTCCAGTGCTTTCTGGGGAGGAGGAAGCTGCAGAAAGATCTCAAATTCAAATCAAAATGTGGGAATAAGGGGTTCCAAGATTTTTTTTTTTTTTCCTTATCAACTGAAAAGAACATGTAGGTTAGCAGAATTTTTAGAGGGCTCTGAACTGGTCTTAGTCTATACCCTGAATACTGCTGATATCCTCTGATGCACATCAGGTTTAAGTACTGCGGTCATAAAGTTCTACATAGCCATCTTCATGAAACTTCTCAAGTCTGTCTCATTCCCATATTCTAGATCTCAATTCACCCTGCTTTTATATTCAAGTCCTTTTTAAAATTCTGGCTGAAACTAATTAACTGTACTTGCTATTAAGGTTAAGTAGCAAGTACTAAAAATGCAAGACTAGGTGGCCAGCAGGACCCCAAAAGCAGCACTCTTTCCTTCTTCATATGGTATTAGTCTGATGTACTGTTATGTCTGTGAATGCAGACATGCCACCAAATTATCATGGGATTAAGAATAACCATGTGTCAGTATGGAATCTGTCCATGTGCCTATTCATGGCTTGCAGCAAATACAAGCTAGTTCAAGTTAATATGAATTTCTTTATTTTTGGACAAAGCAAACTGGAATTTCCTTGTATTTTATGGTGTTTGAAAGAGCACTGAAACAGTCAATTGCTGCAGCCATGCTGATCGGTGGTAACTCCTGAATCAGCAGAAATGTTTTTACGGGTCTAAACCTTGTGTGCATATCTAATGGAGATGGTATAGTCTTTTAACTGCTAAAGGAAAATGTGGTAGTAAGTATGTATTTTCTAAACACGTAAACCCAAATAAATATTTAAAAGGCTTCTTTCAAATAGATCTAAGTACGTCCTTTGTTATAAGCCACTTAAGTTCAGTGTAAACTGTAAGAAAGCAAAAGAGTACTTTTCTATCTGATTTCCTGCCGCTGTGCCTGTCAGTCTCAGCTCCTTGGAAAAATGTTTCTCACTGGTTTATTTTTACATCTTTTTCATTTTTTTTCTAAGCTCAAATTTTCTAATCTATTCCAAATTTCATTTTCATTTAATTCTCTTTATGTTTAACATTTTTGTTATAGAACAAAATGTAGTTATATGGGTTATTTCAGTCTATACAGAATAGTTAAGTCTTAGACTTTGAAAAAATGGTATTGAAGTCCCAGCCCTAAATTTCAGGGTAGCGTTTCTAAAATTGGTGGCACTTTTCTTGCTGTGTAAGAACCTGAGAGACTTATTCTTAGCCACACCATTCTTGGCTACTTAGCCATATCCCTGAGAACCATATCTACATTGAAATCTGAAAATACTTGCCAAATGTTTCATTTAAATAAACTACACCTCAAGTGAGAGTATCTAGAGGTTGTTTGAATTGTGTGGGTACCCCAAATTCTTAAATGTGAGCAGGTTGTGCGTCTCATGGTAGAGGGACTTAAAAATGGGTTTAAGTCACATTTGTTTTCTCTTATGTTGTACTGTCGGCACCACTCTCGTTCCTAGAAGGAATTATTCTGCCAGAGGAATCCACATTTGACCTGCCCTATTTTCAGTTTATCTTTTTGAGAGCACACCTCCTCACTGCAGGGTCATTGATAAAATGTTTTCAACGTTGTATGGCAGTTAGTCTTACAGTGCTTTCATTTGAATGACACTGCAATCCTACAGACTGTTTAATGCATTTTAATTTTGAAATGTCCAGTCACATAGCAGTATGCTGAACAAGTTAGATAACCATTTTATTAAACATCCAAATATTTAGTGAAAATAGTAAGGCCTCTTTCAGTTTCTCAGCATCTTCAGATAAGCTCCTTTAAAGGATTAGGAAGTGGGTGGAACAGGCAGTTGAAGAAGGATTAGTCAGAAGGTAGATGCTAGCTTCCAGCCCTTAATTTTGTATCTTCTTTGCTGCTGGAGTATAGCCAAAAAACTACTTGGGTCATTAGACATAACAGCTAGCTTCTTAAGTAAGTTATAATGTCTGCATATGAAAAAATAAAGCTACCCACTCATGAGATCATACCTCAGATGGGAACACTGTCAGACCTGCCTTCATGAGGTTTGGTGCACAGTGGCACTGTTTGCTGCTTTTGGCCTGGCTGGGTCATACTAGGAAGATAGTAGGAGGTATATATGAAGAGATCAAGTTCAACAGAAAATGTGGAGTTTCATCTTCACTGCTTGAAAAGTATTGTGCCTGACAGAAAGCAGTTTCTTTGCGTGTTATGGGACTATTTTAATATAATTCTCCCTGAAGAAATAATTATAGATGAAATTTTTTTTAAATAAATGTTTATTTATTTTAAAAAGTTTTTGTATAGTCCACAAAGAATATTTCTTGCTTGTCTCACCTTATTTTTTTTTTTTAACCTTCTCTTCCCTTTTAAAAAATCCTAAAATAAGTTGCTGGCAAGAAGGTATCAACTGCTAATCTATTGCTAATCATTTGAAAAGAGCAACAAGAATAAATTTTGTTGAACTGGGGGGCAGCAGGACCCACCACTGGCCAAAGCTGAGCCAGTGAGTGATGCTGGTTATGCCTCTGTGAGAGCAGATTTAAGAAAGGGGAAAAAAAAACTGCTGCACAACAGCAGCTGGGAGAGAGGAGTGAGAAAATGGGAAACAACCCTGCAGACACCAAGGTCAGTGAAGAAGGAGGGCAGGAGGTGCTCCAGGTCCCAGAGTAGAAGTTTTGGAAGCTGCAGCCCATGGACAGGACCATGGTGGAGCCGGCTGTCCCCCTGCAGCCCATGGCGTACCGCGGCAGAGCAGATCTCCACACAGCAGCCTGTTGAGAGGAGCCCACGCAGGAGCGGAAGGTCTGGTGGGAGCTGCCATGCATGGTGGACCCATGCTGGAGCAGTCTGTTCCTGAAGGATGGACCCTGTGGTATGGACCCATGTTGGAGCAGCTCTTAAAGAACCGCAGCCTGTGGGAATCCCCTGTAGGATCCGTTCAGGAAGGCCGGCATCCTGTGGGAGGAACCCCATGCTGGAGCAGGGGCAGAGAGTGAAGATGAAGGATCAGCAGAGATGAAGTACTGTGGACCGACTGCAGCCCCCATTCCCCTGCACCACTCGGGGGGAGGAGGTAGAAGAGGGTGGATGGGGAGAGAAGGTGCTTTTAGGTTGCTTTTAGTTCTCACTGCTCTAGTCTTAGTAGGCACTAAATTACATTAATCTCCCTTATGCTGAATCTGTTTTGCCCATGACAGTAACTGGCGAGTGATCTCCCTGTCCTTATCTCAATCTATGAGCTCTTTTCATCATATTTTCTCCCCCTCTCTTTTTGAGGAGGGGGAGTGAGACAGCAATGTGGTGATGCTTTGCTGCCCATCAGTGTTAAGCCACCACAGAAATACTGCTGTAGATACAGGTTTATTGTTAAATAAGCCTAGGGCTCCCATTAATGTCAGCCTAATGAGAAACAGTGGTCTTCCGCCAGCTCATGAGGGCTGCTTTTGTTCATTTGGAGAGGTGAAATGTGGGGAGAAATCAATGAAGGTGTGTGAGTGCACCTGGTATTTGCTTTGTTGCAATTTGAGGTGTGTGTGTTGTGTGAGGGATGTGGATAGCGTATTGTAGTTGTGAAAGTGGCCTTGCTGCTGGGCTGTGGATCTGATCTCTGTCTCAGTAATGACTGATTCTTATTAAAAAGCAGAGCTGCATGGGCTCAGATAGCGGCAGAAGTAGTAGAACTGAAGAATGGTTGCTTTAGCACACAGTGAAGACAGAACAAGATCTAGAGGTAGGTAAAAATGAAGCAAAATAAACTGGCCCTGAAAGATCACAGAAAGAGATAGTGCAGACAGCAATGAACCAGATCTCAAAAGGGAGCAAGGATGATAGGTTAATGTTTGTGTGAGAGAACAGAGGGCAAAATATAGAGATAAAAGTCATGTTTGAACAAGTACAAGACTGCAGCAAGTTCCTCTGCCAGGGAAAGGCTCGATAGGCTTAATGTCAGAATTGCTGAAGATAGGTGGCTCTCTGCTTAGTGCAAGGGTACAAGCTAATCCCGAAGAGAATCAGGTAAGAATGCCTGATCATGCATATCTGTGCAGGGAGGGTTCAAAGGATTGTAGGAAAATTCATGTTGGTGGGGACCTCAAGAGGTGAGGTGACTTAGTCCAACCTTCTGCTAAAAAGCAGACTGGTTACGAAATCAGACCGTTCAGAGGAAACAATACTGATTTGGGAAAGATGCCCAAAGAAGTGCAAATCTAAGTGATCTTCAGGCAGAACTATTCTAGGCTCTGGAGCAGGAAGGCAAAGTATCACAAGAAAATGAAGATCAATAGATAGGACAGTTACTGTCGTTATGCTGTTAAATGCATTGTAGCTTTCTGCTGTGCTTTTCAACAGGAAAATAACCCAGAAAGACTTTTTGTAAATGATTCTCAGTGAAGCTCTGGTGGGGATGGATCCCACTGGTCCTACTCTGGCCATTGAAAAGGCCCCATGTTTCCAACCCTGTGAACATTTGCAGATTGTCTCCACTCATGATGTGAACTTGTCCCATTAATCAGGCAGCTCTTGGGATGTGAAGAAGTTTTCTTTATGAAGTCAGATACCTAGATCAGACAGGAGAAAATAGCAGAAGAGATTGATGGGTCTCCCTCACTCAGCTGGCATGCAAAGCCCTCAGATAACTTCCCGAAGAGACAAGCCCTACAGCCTGTTTCTGCACACCTTCTTAATGATCATACCCTAATCTATCAGAACAGCCTAACCTAAGAGTTGTTTGTGCAAAATCAGGCAAATTATCAGTGCTTTTCAGAATATTACTACAATGATAACGGTGCAGAGAGAGAGTGGGTGAGTTGTGGAGGATGCAACTAGGCTGACAAAATCACTTACTCCTCCCAAGCCTTGCTTTGGCACCAGCAATGTCATATGGTGAAGTAGATCACAGAACTCTTAGAGTGTAAAAGGGAGGGGTTTTTTTCCTCCCTCCTCTCTGAGCTACATTTTCCTCCTCTACCTGCACCGAGACTGCTAGTTTTCTTGAGCCTTCAAATCCAAGGAAGTGAATTAAAGGAAGCCCTGGGGGTGATGTAACAAGGGAAGAGAGAGGATGGACTTCTCAGGGATGGAAAGAGACAGATATGTCCTGGGGAATTGCTAGCTGACTGAAAGCAGGAGTTAGAGAACTCTAACAAAGTTATTCTGTGTACATTTTGTCTCATTTTATTTTCTACCAAATTTGTTTTCTAATAAGTTAGGCAGCTTTACTGCTAAGTAATAGGGGAAATTTATGAGCTCTGCATGTATCTGGAAGCAGTTAGGGACTGGAGGGAACTGGAAGAGTGATCTTAGGGTGCCTTTCAGTCAATGGCTGCTCATTCCCACCATGGGAGCAGCCTACAGTCCTTGAATATATTTGTCTCCAGTTGGCTTCCTCTCTCAGAGGGGCACCCTGCAGAGAGTTGCCTGTGCTATTGTGAGAATAAATAGTAACGATTAGTGAAGTACTCAAAGAAGTGTTTTAAAAAGGACTGTGTATATGTCTCAGCAGAAAAATTGATGAGAGAAAAATGCATAGAGGTGGAGGAAAAAAAAACACAGATTTGTGTTGCCTCTTGCCAATGTTGTTTTCCATATGTGTTCTTAAGAATCAATAATGTGTCAGCACCCTGGTGTAAAGCTTTTGCTACAGGTCATAGCATGTGTCTGAAATATAGTAGAATTAGATATATCCTTTTTCTGTTAGCTTCTCCAATATTGTATTGGCCTCCTCTGCTTTCTCTTTATAGTAAGACAGTGAGGAAAGTACAGAAATACAGCTGGGGTATGGCAGCTGCACAAGGGCTTGCAGGTATTGTTTGCTAGGAGTATAGCTGAAAATGGGTATGTCTTCGCTCTTCTCTTGGATTCAGCCTTTGTTAACTTGCATAGCTTCCTTTCAGTAATGCTAATTTCCATTCACCCATGTGTTCAGTTTCACTTATTACAGAAGAGACTAAAGGTTGAACGTTGTCTTCCCTATCCAAAATAAAATCCCAACAATTCTGCTGAATTTCCAGGGAAGTTATCAGCCACATGGATAATTTTCAATGGAATTCAAATGGTTTACCTGAAGCACTGACATTTTCAACAATCTATCATGAAATGGACATACTTTTTGTAATCACATAAAATATTTGAGGTACTTTCTAGAAGTGCTATATTTTCTTTCATTAGATATCTGTTTGGGGAACTTGCATTCCAGGGTCGCTTTTTTCTCTCCTCAAGAATTACCATGTCTTAATCAAGAGTTCCCTGAAGCATGGGAGGTACAGGTGCATCAGAAAATCTTTTTTTGTTCTGTACATTCATTTTGCTTTCAGCTTTATTCTGAGTTGGTAGGACTCTCTTGAAATGTTTTAATGAAAAGTTAGCTTTTCTTCTAGCCATGCTTTCCACATGGGTGATCTCTGTCTACACATTTATATATACTAGCAGGGCCAAGGGTACGGTAGCTCAACTTCTGCCCTGGCACTGCCTGATGCAGAGCCAAGTTTCATGTGGCAGGGGAACAGTTACAACTCCAAGCTGTTCCCTTGTTTTCCTACAGGTGCTGCCAGTCCTAAACAGCAATCTGTTTAGCTTCATGCTCCTGTCAAAGCAACAGCATTCTGTTATTTTCCAAAGAAGTGGGCTGGTTAATAACCCTTGGTTTTTAGTCTGAGGATGTTAGATCCTAACAACTATATGCTTTAATTTGAAGCTATAGCCCAGTCTACCTCACTGACATCCATCAAATAATCTCATTAAATAGATGGAATCTCATTGATAGTATAGAAGTAGTCATCGTAAGAAAATAACTGCCTTTGGAAATAAGCATCTCTGTTTAGCCTGAGAAGAGAACCTCTGTCGTTTCCTATTCATGCAGATTTTGTGTGTCTGGTAGGGTGAGCAAATAATAATATTTTCAAACTCCTATCATCAGCTTCTCTAGACATATTTGCCCGCTGATGATGTTTGGCCTGTTTTTGTGTACATCTATTGTATCTTACTTCCACCTCAGTATGAAAAACACACTGGAGATCTCAATATAAAGTAACATGGTAAAGGTAGGGCTTTATTTAGAAGGTTCGCTACACAAAGCTAAATAATAAACATACTAATACCCCTAATTGTCTTATTTTCATTTACTGAAATTATCTTAAATGTATTTTAATTGTAAGTTGAGGAGTAAAACAGCGGATGGTTAGCAATTGTTGAAATATTTACTCTCCACTCCCTGAAAAGAAAGAGAAGAGGAGAATTATGGGTCAGCTGTGTCAAGACATTCCACATTGCTTGTCTTTATCATCATGCAGAATCTTTTTATTAAGGCAGCATAGAAAGAATAGATTTATGGGCTGAAGGTACAATGTTTAATATGTCCATATCCATCTAGATTGACAGTTCCTACAGACATGAATTTCCCAGGAGAGACAGTGTTACTGGTGTCAGTGGATGGCATCATTTACTTCAATGTTCCATTATTAAATTGATAACAAGATAATTCCTCTGCTTCTCAGAGACATGACAGGGTTTACAATTGTTAACTTTTTTATTGCATGGGATTTGATGTTCTAGGTATTTTTTAATAAGAAGCTTATTTTTATTTCAGTATTACGAGAAAGTGTAGAGAAAGAGAAACCTGGTTGGGTTTACAAGGCATCAAAATCAGACTGGTTTCTAGAGGGTCATTTTTACAACAGTAAGTCTTTGTGCTCCCATTGTTTTTCTCTACTGCATGTTTAAGCATGTTTGTGCAATACAGAATATTTACTGCAGTCATCCTCTGTCTTGTGAGGTGCATATTAGAAATGTTCTGTACATTGGTAACTCCAGTTGGATGAGTTTGAGGATGATCATTTCATCAGCCAGTGGCCATTTGGAAAAGCAGAGGACTGCTGCAAGTGGCACTGAATGGCAGTAACCCTCCAAAAATCTCTGCTGGCAAAAATGTGGCACAGTTGTTACTTGTCCTAAAGCTGACCTTGTGTTAGAGTCAGGTTACAGAGGCAGGCTAGCAATACAAGTCTCCATGAGCTCAGAAATCTGTACCGACCCAGAAAGTCCTGAGGTGCTGTATTTATTCCCCTGGTGCTCTTACTCTGCTACCGAGGCAGCATCTAAGAGGTACGGGATAGAGCAAAGTCTGGCATAGGATCCATATGTTTCATTTGTTCATATACGAACAAACTATGAGAAGTCTCTGTGCAGCATGTGTATTTTCAGTTAGGTATTTACAGCATTGTTTACTGTGTCATTGAAATAGCCAAGGAGTGCTCAGTCAACTGTCCTTTATTAACTTTTCACCAAGGCGCTGGCAGACCACATGCTCTTGTACCTACACGTGTGGAGGACTCTCAGGAAATGCTCCACATATGCCAGCTTATTGCTGTGCCTGGGTGAGAGAGGGCACGGGTCAGAGCTGAGGGCACGTACCCTTGTTCAGACAGAGGGGATTTTAATGCTCTGAAACAGCAATTCAGCTATCAAGAACAACTCCGGTCCTTATGTGCTGGTGTAGCGGTAGGTATCTTTTTCCCCGGTGAGTGATGAATTAAATATGTTATTTTTAGTATTGTTTGAGAAGGACTGTATCTTCAGTGCTGAGCTTCTTCCTAGTAAATACTTCCTGAAAGATTCTGGTTAAGAACGCTCAAGTTTGTTCAGACTGAGCAGGTCATGTGGCAAAAGGTTATACTGTGGTGTGTGGGAATAAGAAACATATCTTGAAAGGAAGACTGCAATCTTTCCATCTGACCAAATCACAAATACCTTCTGAAGTTTAGATCAATCAAGAATAATTCTGTGAGTATTTGAAATCTGGGTCTTCATGTAGTATCCAGTCTCTGCACTCCCTCTATGTGAAGAACTTACCCTGTTCCACATCTCTCCCTCCCAAACAGGGAGCTGTTACAAAACCAGTCCTGACTTCTTGAAAACTCCTCTTCATTTTACAGCTTTCAAGAGAACTGCCACCTAATGAAGATGTTCAAAATCTCTTTCTGTTTCTGGGGATTTTTGCAAATGTTTGAGAAAGCAGAACAAGGCATAGGTTGAAGCCAGCACCAGTGTCTAAATGGAGCACATAAGGACACTTAGTGCAGAACCTTACTCAAGCCTGGTGTATCAATGAGATGGGATGGACAGGGAGGAGAAAGCAGAAATGCTAAGGGTGGCTGAGTTTCCTGAAGTGCAGGTAGATCATGCACAGACCTGGAAGAATGGTTTAGGAACAGTTATGGGCTAAGGGCCTATGTTAGAAGACTAAAAAAAAAAAAAAGGTTGTTACAGGCATATGAGGGTAGAGGATTGTGTTTTCTTAAATTTACAGGAATAGACAGAGTTTACAATTAAATCCAACCCCCTGAGAGTTTTTCAGACTCTCTGAGTGTCCTGAAGCTCCTCTATTCCCTGCAGAGCAGTACGGGACAAATGGCAATTGTCTGCCTAGAGTTCTACTGCTACCTGGCTTTAAATAGATGTTCTCAAGATTGCCTGACCCAAAGTAGGCCTAGTTATTTTTTCTCTCCTTCCTTTAGCTTTCGATACCTCTCGCAGTGAATTCTGTGTGTTAGAGAGGAAAGATCATTTGGAAACATACATGGTGGTGAACCTCACCCTTTTTATTGTTTTTTATTCCTTTTTCCTTTTTTTAATGCTACTACATTAATATAAGGCATCCACATAGAGATAATGGAAGAGAGAAAAACATTTGCAAGGGAAACAGATTCTAGTTTAAGCTTTCAGGGGATTATTATCAACAGGCAGAAAAAATATTTTAAGGACTGTGAAAAGTACCTTGTCAGTGTCCTTTTAAGTAGAACAACTACTAATGCATGAGTTACAGAATTGAGTGAAATGTAGCTTTTTACTAGGTGCTTTAACTACAGTGTGTTCATCTCATAATCACGTCCGAAATGGTACATTATACACCCTCCCTTATCCATCTCCCCTCCCTCCACCAAAAGAAAGTTTTCTTTTAGACCTTCTTCCATCAATGATCAAGAAATTCCCTTGCAGAGAACAGGATCAGATGTTACAAGCACACATTTGTCCCTTTACAGACATTTGGAGGAATTGCCTCTCACTTGTAACGTCAGGCTGTGTGTGTGAAGACCACGTCCCAGTGATCAGCAGGGTGGGCGCAGTGGCTGCAGGGCCACTGCTCTCCGTTGCGCAGGACGGAGTGGCAGGGTCTCTGCACAATGGCAAAGCGGCAGTTTGGGTGAGGAAGAAGAGGGAACAGCACAAGCGACACATGCTTCTGATGTGGAATAAGGAATGGGCCAGGGATCCCACGGTGCTCCAGTTGTGCACAGTTTCGCAGGCAGCCTTCATTCAAGCGATGACAAAGCTGCAATTTAGTCAGCCTTCATTTACCACTCACTGCACTTTAGCGGCAGCTTTGTTGTAAGATCTGTCAGTAGTCTGCGTTTGTAAGCCAGGCAAGTGTGGTTCCATCTTGCACTCGTGGTTCAAACAACAGTAAATAAACTCAGGTCAGCATTGCCACAGCAAATCTTGGGAGGCAAGAGGAAGGGTGTGCTCTCTGAGGATCTCCTGGGCTGGGCCATGCACTGCACTTCTATAAGATACCAGCTCTCTGGGGCTGCTAATGCTCCAAGGGTGCGAATGTGGTATATGACTTGTCAGGTTAGGATGCTTTTTAAAACCTGGCATTTTAGACACCAAAGTTGTTTTAAAAAAAAAAAAAAAAGTAAGAAGCAGCTGAAATGTGATACATTTTCTTTATTACATTCAAATAAAAACACTGATACTTATCACTTGCTATTGTTACTTGTCTTTTCCTATTCTTTTTCTAAGTAATAAGAGATAATATCCTGGTTTTTTTTCTTAAATTCCTGTATATGATTTTAGGAGTAGGTTCAAACCTCAAACATCAAAGGCAGTGCTCCTAGATGTCTGTATGCAATTTGTTGTTGTTGTTATTACTATTACTGTCATTTGTCACTGGCACTGATTTCAAATGAAATGGGGATGAATAGTCACTTGAGGAAGGACAGTTTGTTAACATGGAGTNTTTTCATTATTCCCTCTGAGATCATGGTTTTCTTGTGAACATTCACAGTAGAAAATGTAGTGATTGCTTTCAGTTATTTTTGTTATTCTAAACCACTGCTTCTGTCGAAAGTATGTACTTAATCTTAAATGTGAATGCTAAGACTAATCAATATTAATTAAACATGTTGTCTTAATTAACAGCTCTTTGAAACAACACAGATCTTGTTCCTCCTCTTTTGTACGCTCCCAGCAGAATTTTCAAATTTCATTAATAACACTTGATGTAACCTAACTCAGCTACTTGTGAATACAGTCAGCCCCCCTTTTTGTCTTACAACTTTCCATGCTGAAAAATTTGGTTTATCTTAAAGCTGAATTGTGTAGATTTCCGATATACTTTGGATTGTGACTGCAACAGTGAAGACCCTTATCGTGTTGTCGATGTCTGAGGTGTTTTTTTGTTTTTTTTTGGCTTTATTTAGTGTATAAATAGTGTGAATTTGACAAGATACAGTTTCTAGTTAGCTTCCAGATAGTGCATGTTTTAAGTAGTTTCTTACTTTAAAATTCTCNTTGTTGTTGTTGTTATTACTATTACTGTCATTTGTCACTGGCACTGATTTCAAATGAAATGGGGATGAATAGTCACTTGAGGAAGGACAGTTTGTTAACATGGAGTGCTCCACCTAGGAATTAAGTTTAATTTCAAAGTATAAGAGAACACTGGGGCAGAGGTGNTTCTTGTGAACATTCACAGTAGAAAATGTAGTGATTGCTTTCAGTTATTTTTGTTATTCTAAACCACTGCTTCTGTCGAAAGTATGTACTTAATCTTAAATGTGAATGCTAAGACTAATCAATATTAATTAAACATGTTGTCTTAATTAACAGCTCTTTGAAACAACACAGATCTTGTTCCTCCTCTTTTGTACGCTCCCAGCAGAATTTTCAAATTTCATTAATAACACTTGACGTAACCTAACTCAGCTACTTGTGAATACAGTCAGCCCCCCTTTTTGTCTTACAACTTTCCATGCTGAAAAATTTGGTTTATCTTAAAGCTGAATTGTGTAGATTTCCGATATACTTTGGATTGTGACTGCAACAGTGAAGACCCTTATCGTGTTGTCGATGTCTGAGGTGTTTTTTTGTTTTTTTTTTGGCTTTATTTAGTGTATAAATAGTGTGAATTTGACAAGATACAGTTTCTAGTTAGCTTCCAGATAGTGCATGTTTTAAGTAGTTTCTTACTTTAAAATTCTCATACATACTTAAACTGATTTTTCACAATGAAATAATCTGATTTGTGTTTTTAAAAATATTAGAATCTTTTAGAAGAGATTTTTTTTCTGAGTACCCAAATTATCTTGAATATTCAAATAGAGCATACAGCAAATTCTGTTTCATAAATATTTGACCTATAGAGCTGTTCACAATAGACAAAAGTACTGTACATAAGAGAAAACTTTTTCTTCTTGACAAGGGGGGAATGAGAGCATAGCCAGTAATTATTGTGTGTATTTAATGAAAAACTTGGTCCTATATTTACGCCAAAGGTGCCAACAGATGGGCATCTGAGGGCAAGGCAAACACTGACAAATGCTTTCCTTCTCAAAAGACTCCCATCTTGCAAACATCAGCCAGAAAGGTGGATGGGTTGGTAGTTTGCAGGTAGTTAGGGAGGTGGTAGATTGATAGGTAGAGATTCATCACAGCAGAATGTAAATAAATGAAATAAAGATAGTTATAAGTTGTGTTGTCCTTTTAAATGAATAGATTACCATGTCTAATTTTCTCCATAGCTGCTTTTCTTTTTAAAGTGTATTTCCCTCCCTTCTGAAGATACTATCTCTCACATCCTACATCCTTCTCATGGAGATAATTTGGGATTTTACAGTTTCCACCAGATATGTATGTCGGACAATTTTTATAAACCATGCTGTTAAGTATTTTGCCTTATATGATTGAGTCAGTAACCCCCAGCATTATGGAAAAGTTCAACACAAGTGTTATACTGACTGAAAGTGAAAGAATAAGCTCATCCCAGATGTGCACACAGATAGTAAAACCTGTCTGGAAAACAAAAAAGCTACCTGTGAATCAAACTTATAATGTGAAACTTTCATATGCAAGAGGGAGTGTGGCCAGATTTTTATCTATTCTCATCTCTGGCAGTTCCTTTGAACCCAGACTGATCCACCAAAAAACTTTAACCTCGTTAAACATATTAGAGTAAGCCATGGTTACAGACAGAAGCTCGACCAGGAAGATTCTGAGTGCAGTGAAGAGGAAAAGCAATACACAGAAACAGTCCTCTCAGAACTGGAACCAAAAACCTGGGAAAACAAAATCTTGAATTTCCCTGCCACCCTCTCGGTCCTTCCAGATTTTCCCTACATCCTCAAAGTCTCCTCCCAGTTCCCTCTATGCCAAACACTCCTGGTTGCATGTCACTGTCTTTAACTTGCATAGTGTGAGACTTCAGGGGCTGCTTTTGATGTGTCCTGGCTTCCTGAAGTCATCTGGAATATTGGGTTCATATGCTGTCACTTCAGATGATAAACTCTCACACGTCTTACCCATCTCTAAAAAGCCCCAACTACTTCTGGCCTTGTAGAAAAAGTAAATAGCCTAATTGCTTTGACCTCAGAAACCAGCAGGTTTGACATTTTGTGTCTAGGACTGCCTTTGTTCTTGCTTTACGGGGTTCTGTGTGCTGAAGAGAATGCAACTTCCTATATGGGTTCGACTTAATGACTTCAAAAATATTCATAAAACACATGACTCCATATACCTTCTCCCATCTCTAATGAAATATACATCTATATTTCATTATATATGCTAGTGTATACAGCTAGTAGTTTCCACATGCAGGTAGTTAATGTTTGGGGTCATGCTAAAGTACGGCATTACAAAATCTGGTAACACTGCTGAAATGATTGCCTGTATATTCTTTCCAGATTCTGATTGCCAGTATCATGTGCAGCTATAGCAAGGACGACTGGACTGAACTGTCTAAAATGGCTGAGGTAATGGTTTCCTAAATGTTTTTCTTCATTTATCTTTTTTATGCTCCTTAAAAACAAGAGCTGCAGCAATAAATTTCTGAAAGGAATAGATTCATAGTGAAAAATGAGAATTTAAAGCATGTCCATTATAATTTGTTTATTCTATATTTTCATTAAAATGATGGAAATGTAAATTTAAAGGAAATCTGTTTCATAAAAATGGTCCCTTGGATTTTTAAGCAGTACCTGGAAAGTCTTTAGTTTTTAAATCTATATACTTTTTATTTGCATTTTAAGCAAATTGTATATTATGACGGATGCCATGATAAAATTTAATTCTACCTTTGAGAGCCTAACTTGATCTTACCTTGCCTACGGGCACACTAGTTTGACAGCACCAAAAGAAATTTTGAATATAAAACTCTTGAATATTTAAAGTATAAAAGGCTCATTTAATGCTATTCTAGTTTTAATACAGACTTTCAAAAATAATAGCAGAGAAAGCCAGCATATATAATAGCAGTCAGCAGGCTTCCTATAATATAAATCCAATCTTACACAAATGCAAACAGACTATGCCCCTGAAATTTCAATTCAGTTTGAAGGAAGAAAAAACTATTTAAAAACATGTACCTGTGTCCATAGGGAATAGTGTAAGAAATACTTGATTAAGACAGTAATACGTTCATTCAGAAACCTGTCTATATCTGAATGTAACACAATGTTCTTATTTTTATATAAAATAGATTTTTTTCCTCATAGATTAAAATATCTAGAGGAAATAAAAACACATTTTCAGATCAATAAAGAAAGGTTTTAATACATTCCAATAAAGGAAAAATTTGCTTGTCATTATTGTTAGCATTAGCCCAGATTTAAATGTTTTATAAATATTATTTTTGTGTGTGTGTTTATATGTTCGTATCTATGTATATGTATTTATGGGTGTGGATGTTTTGAATGTGTGTTTTCATATGTATGTCTGGACATCATTTCTTCTTTATTCAATGTTTTAAACCTTCTCATGGTGATACGGAAAGACACCTCACTATTTTCTTTGGACATTTTAAGCCTGTGAGGAAAAGAATCACTTTGGGGACTTAGGGAAGTGAAATTAAACATTATCAGTAATTGGCTTGGTGATCTTCTACACTAGTCCGTTTTATACCTGTATTTACCTAATTGACCATGAAATCTTTTGTGGAATCCATGCTTGACACGAGCCCTACCGCTTTTAAGCTGACTGAGATGAATGGCTTTATTGCACCATTTGCTCCTCTGCCGTCCAGTTTTAAGACAAATATTTCCATCTGTTTGTATTTATGCTGCCCCTTAAGAAAAAAAGTAGTTACTTAAGTGTACTCAATAATGTGCAACGTATGTAATATAACTTTGTTCTGCAAAGCTGCTGTTTGCCTCCGCTCTGCAGAAAGCAGCACACTTGTGTGGGCACTCCGGAATCCCCTGCTCGAAGAGCAGTGGTATTTTATCGCGTGCCTGAGACCCCGTCGAGAAGGTAATGGCTGTGGCTCTCCCAGGCGCAGGAGCCCCAGCAGGTACGGCAGGTCTCCCCGCAGGACCGTGACCTACTCACGCTAAAGGTCAGCTTGTCACAGAGGCTGGCAGCAGCCGCTGCTGGGTCGGGCTTGCAGGGCTGGCCGGGAAGGGGAAGGTCCTGAATTGATGGATGGCTTCCCCCGTGCTCCTACTCTTTGAGAGCTGCTGAACCACGGCTATGCAGCAGGCAGAAGTTACTCCAGTTCAATAAGCAAAAACAAAATGCAAATGCGAAACAAATGCTGGTTACAGCCACACGGAAGGCAAAGGGAGAGCTCCTCAGCACAGGCCAGAACAATTCAGCAGAGTGTTTGTGTGCTGCCTGTGTACACCACAGCTGGTTTTCCCTTTATTTTAGCTGATAGAGGGTGATACGAGAAATCAGCACATGTAATGTGTTTGTGCAGACTTTTTTTAATACTCTCGTTTGACATAAGAAACAAAAATATTTAATGACAAAACCTGTGGCACAGTGCAGGCTGCCTGCAGAAAATCTAGAAAAAAAAATGCATTAAAGCAGAAAGGGGAGATTTACTCCTGAGCCCCAGCTCTTCAGAGCACAGCCTCCCTGTGTGTCACCAACTCCTGAACCGCACCCTCACTGCTGCAGAAAGGCCCAGTGATTACACTTCGTTCTTTAGCACTACGCAGAACCAGCTCCTTATTGTGGTTATGTCTTCTACATTTATTTTTCACTTTAATTTCCTTTGTACTTTTGGGAAGTCACATCAATGTCTGAAAATTTTCTCTATAATGACCAATGCATTTCTTTTTCAGGCTATCATAACAATAGCTTTCTCTCTCTCTCTCTCTTTTTAATCTTAAGAAGAAGAATCAAACATCTGAAAAAATCTATTTAACGTGAGAAGTAAATACTACTGGAAAGAGTACTTTACTTGAAGTTAATTGTTAATTTTGCTTTTTTTTTTTTCTTTTGCATGTTTCATAGGCTGTTGGTGCGGATGCGCTGGAGTTAAATCTATCCTGTCCCCATGGCATGGGGGAGAGAGGCATGGGCCTGGCCTGTGGGCAGGTAGGGCTGTAACAGCAATCTCTTTCATGTCTCTTCAGCAATCCTGCACTAGCACATTGCTAGTTACACCTCGAGGGGAAGACACAAGCAGCAGATTACTAGCTTGAGATTTTTAGGTGGAATGTGTTTAAATATTTAGTGCTGAAAGAAAAAAAAAGAAGCTGAGAATATACAAAATGCTTAGTTTTGCTGAGAACAAAAATGCATTATGTATTTGACAGGGAACAATATGAAAACAAATAATTTGCAGAAAGTGCCTGGGCAGAATTTGTTGGTTTCACTGCAGAGCCCTGTAGATATCTTTTAGATCACAACCTGGCGCAAACTGCATATTATCAATAATGATTTTGAAGGACATGAGATATACAGACATTTCATTCTATAATGTTCTGCATTCAAACATAACTGTATTCTGGAATCACAGAGAATAGGGCAGACATTCTGGTAGTGCCACCTACAGTTAACTTTGTCTGTTTTAAGAGCCTGGATTGTGTAACCTATAGATTTGATGGGTTTATACAGTTTAGCTTGGGATTATCCATGCCGAGTGTCTCTGTCATATCGGAACCTGATGCAGAGTTTTTCTATACATCCCATGATTTCAATTAGGAGAGTGTGTGTTGTTGTGTCCCTGAAAAGAGAATAAACATGTTCAAAAGCCAATACCCATACTCATTTCTCTTTGAAGTTTTCAGATGTGTTTGCACGTTTTGGCCATGGTTTGAAATTTGTTTTGGTTCAGAAACATGCTCAAATGTGAACTTGGAAGTATCTGAAAAATCTCGTTCACACAGGCTTCCAGGAGAGATTTTCTAGAGTTTGGTCATTAAATTTTCACAAGTCCGATGTCCATTTATTTCCCTTTGCATGTATGCCAAAAGATAATTGGGCTGAGTTTGCGTATTCAAGCACTTGTTTGGCTAATCCTGATTTTTGAGTGCTTGATTTCCCATCCTGCTACATTTTGGGGAAAGGAGAAAAAGAGAAGGGAGATGTGGAGTGGGAGTCATAATTACATGCCCTAAAATCAACTTCATTTTATCCCCTTGGAGAGCAGTAGTAGGCATCTTAATTCATCCTCACTTCCTCAGCTAAACATGAAACTTTCCAGAATAGAGGTATGGTTGGATAACTAAACCATTAACTTTCTAAACTATTAGCAGGGAGACAATAAGAGTTGCAATCATTCCAATGCAACTGAGGACACACTTGAGTTGAAGCTTTATCATAACAATACTGTCAGGCACAGTGCATGGGACTATTTTATTATTTTGTGTGATCAAAATGATGTCAATCTATTCCATGCTGTAGATTATTATATTTAATGAAAGTAATCTGGATGCTTCTCATGGCCAATGCTCATTTTCCAATGTTTTGATTAAAAATGGGAGAGAAGCAAATTATAAAGACCCTCTAGGACCACACTAGCAAAATGGTAATGGTTGTTTTTTTTTTTTTTTTTCCCAAAAGTTTGTTTTAACAACAAAAAGCTATAGTGGTCATTTTTATAAGTTTGTGAAGCAATTCCCACCCTTCCCAGCATAACTCAGTAGTTTGGGTTGTCTCCACATGAGATTACAGTGCTCTGTAGCAGAAGTGTGCAGTTTGGCCAGGGAGAGCCCTGAAGATTTCACAAGGGAGCTGAACTAGGCTTATTTCAAGCGTGCTTTTTTTTCTGTCTTTTTGTTTGTTTGTTTGTTTTGGCATATGTTATTTTTAGCTTTCACTGATTGGAATAATGTATGCACTTGAAGTTGCTTAGAAGTGTAGTCAGTAGGGAGCTGTCTGGCTACATGAGTTTTTACATATCTTTCAGCTATTATAAAATCAGAGAACCAAATGCAAAATCTGAGCACTCAGGGCTATCTTGTGGATTTGTGACTCTCCTTGGAGGACATCAGATCCATAAAGCAAGAAGATTACATTATATATACATATATGTTTGTATAATAACAGTATTTCTCTCTTCCCCATAAAACATAGATACTCTTTTCAATGTTTAATATATACTACTCTCACTTCAATATATTAGTGTTTTTTTTAACTGTCTTACTAAAAATGAGAGCTCAGAAAAGAATCTAGCTCTTTAGACAAATAAATGCATAAAACAAGTCATCTTTAGAAGGCCAAATCTGGAGGTGCTTCCTCAAAGTTGACTTAGATAAATTATAGTGGCTTTAAATGTATTTTGTCAAAGCAAAGGGCAAGGATAAACCAGATAAAATAATACTTGCTATGAGATTTATCAGTAGCCCTTGAGGGTCTTCCACATGTGGAGGCCCTGGAGGACCCATCATAAGACATGAAAGTGCTAGGAAGCATTTTGGCTGTAGTCTTTTTTTTTTTCCCCCCCAAAGCTAAAGTCAAATAGGTCATATATAGGTAATATGGCGAACAGAAGGCTTAGATATGTTCTAGAAGGAAAACAAAAACAAAAACAAACAAACAAAAAACCCACAAAACCAAAAAAAAAACCACAATCTCTAGAAGTTGGGGTACAAGACTTTGAGAGAGAGAGCAGCTTTCCTGTTTGTACAGTGAAGCAGGTTTTCTTAAATCTTTTTGATAACATAATCCGCATCTTCACAGGAAAATTTCTTAGGGATTAGGTCCATTTTCATGCCTAAGGACATTAAATCCTCAGGAAACTACAGAAATTGCTGGGATGAAAATAATGGTGGAAAAATGCACATGTATTTTTACTATTTTTAATGTCTAAAATGTTCTACCTTTTTTTTTNATGGTTTTTGTTTTTTAGTTTTTTTTTTTTTTTTTTTTTTAAGGTAAAAGAAAGGTTAATTACACTGTCTGCTTTTTCAATTCCTGTGGTGTGCCTAAGGGGAATGTAGAAATCTGGGAACATCAGATTTGTTTTTTTCTATCCTGTTTTGTTATCTACTCTCAAACACTTTCACTGTTTTATACCCACTGTAAATTTTAAAAATTCCAGATATATCCAAATAACATATATAAAGAATTGGTACTAAGAATGGTTGTTTCTTTTATACCGAATTACAGTTCTCAGCTTTTATTTGATTTTAATTCCAAGTCATTAGTGCAGACACTCTGGCGCCTAAACAGCATAGCTAGCCAGAGGGTAATATTAAGAGGCATCTGTACTGCTGCCAATAAGTTACTTAAAGCTGGTTCTGTATAAAATGTCAATTATATTTACTAATGCTGATTAATGATAATAAAGTCAAGGTTTGTGTTCTTTCATAACAATCTGCAACTGTATAAAAGTTCGGTATCATTAAAATTGTAACAATTTCCATCACTAGGCTAAACAACACTATTGCATGGATCTTCTTTGCATCAGATAACATAAATGCGCACAACATTTAATAGTATACATGAAGACAACATTGTGAACAGCAGATTATCAAAAAATGCCAGCATCTCTTTCCCACTATAGTTTATTAATGCAGTAATTGTAGCAGAGAATTATAAAAATAATAAATCAATTGAATATCTCAGATGGTAGCACTCACATTTCCGTGTCTAACTTGAGGTATTATAATTGTGCTGCACTTTTTGTCTCATTTATTTATTTATTTATTTTGACTAATCCTAAAAGGTGACATTAAACATTCAGCACCATTACTATGATGTGAAATCTACAAACTTCAGTGTTTGGCTTTTTGGTTTTGGTCCAAAAATCAACAATTCCCTCCAGCTGTTCTGGTAAGAATGAATAAATAGTTGAATTGAGTCAATAATCTGAGGTTTATTTTCCATTCCTGCGAAGTTTTCTGTCATTCTCTGTTGTACGGATGAAACCCCAGGTCTAGTACTTGTAATGTGTGTATATGTAGAATCATTAATTGACTATGAGAAGTGATATCCAAATGCTTTGAAAACATCAGTGAGGCCCCGTAGCCAAACGGCGAATGAAAACCAACACCGGGAAAAAGACAAGAGCAGCCTGCAGCTGCTGGAGAGTGAGTAGCTACAAGGTAGGCAAGGTGTAGTGCCCGGTGATACAGCAAGGGGCAATGGCTGCAAATTGCAGGCTGAATGTTTCAGGTTGGGTGTCACAAAAAAAATTCACCAAGAAGGGGATGCAGCACAGGCACATGTTGTCCAGGAGGGCTGTACAATCACTGTCTCTGGGGTTTCCAGGGCTCAGGCAAGCAAAGCCGTGGCCAGCCTCATCTGTTGCTGGCACTAGTCCCACTCAGAACAGAGCTGGGACTAGCTGACCTCCAGAAGTCCTTTCAAATCAACGTTTCTGTGACTCTGTTGCTTTACCCTACAAAATTTCTATCCAAAGGTATTGCATTGTTTATACCAGAGATGGGGACTGAGTAGCAGACAAAGGGAGTAACAAATACTTGTTCACTTGGGGTGAGATGATCAGTATGAAAGGAAGATCTCAAGTTGAAAGCAACACATCAGTTATGTTTCCAAAGCACAGAGGATCCTTCTATACTGTTTTAAAAAACATCTCATAATCAGAGATCTCAGCCTAAGTGCAAGAACAGAGATTTTTTTATGCTATAAGCAAATATTTTAGAAGTTAATAACATCCTGGCTTATACATATTTCTCATTAATTAGTCATACCTTCTTACCTCCAATATGTAAAATATCTTTGCCTATCTCAGCATTTAAGCTTTAGAAGCTTTAGGCTTGAGGGATTGTTTGCCTTTTTTTTTTTTTTTTTTTNTTTTTTTTTTTTTAGTTTATATTGAAGGAAATGTGTATGTCTCTTGTGAGCACCGAAATCTGGATCCTGGTTGTTTAACCATTCAGATCATATGTAAAACGAACTTTGTAGTTCTTGTCTTACCTTTATTTTCATTTTACTTAAAATCTGCAAATCTGCTTGCTACAGCCTCTGCTACTGATTGTGTTCATGTTTATTGCCTGCAATTAGGATGCAAGTTTCATATAAGCCCATGTTGCCTCATTCAGAAGAAGATGACTGTTAAAAACAAAGAGCAAACAACAACAACAACAAAAAAGCCCTGGTTATTCTGCAAAGATGAAAACTATCTGCATGGCACAATTAGATTTGCTATGCTGTACCTTGGAAATAGGAAAGATGAGGCTGCTTCTTAATTGAAGTGCACAACATAGCATGATAATTCACTGTTGCTCTGCCAGCAAGGAGCTTGAAGTATTTTAAATAAATGATGCCCCAAACAGAATTTGATTATATCTGTGTTCATGTGGCATTCTACTATCACCCTATAATAATATGCTAGTTAAGTATAATTCATTGAGTCCTGCAGGCAGAATTAGTTTTCTCTCTCTTTTCTTTTGTATCACTTACTGCAATGAATTAATGTAAAGTACAGCAGGGTGGTGTTGCACTCTGCTATAACCGCAGTGGCAACGTTGTCCCCCAAAATCCAGTATAATCAAAGCACGGTTACTGTTGGTGTTTGTGGTGGAGTTTTGGGATTTATGTCTTGTTCTCTTGCATTGGCCACTTTCATCCTTTTTGGATGGGATCTTTAGAAAATAAGGTCTAGCTGATCTCACTGCCTTCGTGTCTTTCAGTCCCCCTTATTGCTTTGGGGCATGTTTCAACCAAGTGACCTGTTTCAAATTTCTCAGAGATGAAACTGATTCAAAGATACTGAATTTCTGTAAGTTTCATAAAACTAGGCAGCTGGGTAGAGAAGACAAATTGTCTGCTGCCCTAACTGATGGGTATGAACAGTAGTCGTAATAGTCCATCTGAGGGAAAAGCTCACTCAGACACACGAGATTCAGTCACAAGGTGCAAACTCCTCAGAAGCAGGGATTCCTTAATTGAGGCGCTGATGGTGTTGCTTGCTTGCCGAGGAAGGCAAAGGTGATAGCATGTGCTTCCTCTCCCCAAACTGTTCGTAAGCTCAACACATCATCTCAGAACAAAGGCACACCCAGCCCAAATGATCTGTTGGAGTAAACTGGCCTCATGTTGCACCAGGGGAGATTTAGGTTGGATATGAGGAAAAATTTCTTCACTGAAAGGGCTGTGAAGCATTGGAACAGGCTGTCCAGGGAAGTGGTTGAGTCACCAGCCCTGGAGGTATTTAAAAGATGCATAGATGCCCTGCTTAGGGACATGGTTTAGTGGTGGACTTGGCAGTGCTAGGCTAATGTTTGGACTTGATGATCTTAGAGGTCTTTTCCAACCTAAATGATTCTATGATTCTATGAAATTGCTGCAAACCCAGAGGATCCCCTGGTGCACTGCAGAAATGTGGGGTGTTTGGCTTTGTGCCACCAAAGGTATTTGGAATACGCGAGGAGAAAAGCGGCTGCTGACTGCCTTGTTCAACTCATGCAAACCTAGGCACATTTTTTCTCAAGCCAGAAGATGTGTTTTGTGGGCTGAATCTCAAGAGAAAGAGCTGTGTGGTCACTGCTGGGTTGGTGACCTCACCCACCTTCCTCAAGGACCTGCCTTCATTTCATTTCATTTCCTGTTGTCCTCACAGGATTCAGGTGTGATGAAATGTCACAGTTTAAATGATTTCTTCTACATCTTTAGTTCTGTACGTTCTTTTAGTGCTCATGGGTTCTACTTTTTGTAGCACATAAAAGGAGACAATACTTAATAATGAAGTACGACAGTTAATTGGTATTTTGTCTTAAGAATTCTGTTTTTCATACACTCAAGAAGAAATGAATTAAGATGCAAAGTTTAATAAATTCATCATCAGAACGCTATTCTGTAATTCTATATTGCATTTTGACAACATTTAATCCACTGTTATTGCTTTGAAGGATTTTTAATTGAATTACTCGAAACACAAAACAGAAAATAAAATAGGGATTATAAATAGGACAGTAATGTTAGCAGCACTACTGCCTTACTGAAACTTTTTAATGACATGGTATGTACGGTTGTTAAAAAGGTTTTAAATACTTCTGATGTGTGGTGACTTTTTATTTGTCTATGGAAAGCTCTCTCTCTACAGAGTCAATTTTCTTAGAAAATGTAAAAATGATTCCGTTTCCTTGAAATTCATGAAGATATGAAAGAAAGTTGGGGATAACCTTATGTTCAGTCTCACTGTGATGGAAGCATTTCAGCTGGAGTTCACATTATGGATGACAAATGTCACAAAGAAGGGGAGTTCAGCCAAAATATAAGTGAACTACCACTGTTTAAAAAGGAAGCAAAAAGATTTGGGCAGTTTTAATGGCACTTCAGTAGCCTAACTATGACAGAGTGTGTAGTGAGTGCTTTCCAGAAAGTAGAAAAAGTGTGATTTTCTTAAAAACCAAATGGCAACCTGTACTTATTCTTGCAATTGTATTTTAATGCACTGAGAAGCTTTCAGAACAGGGAAATGTAGAAAAGTCAGGCAAGCGTATTCCTGTGGTCTACATGGTTAAATGTTTTGGTTTACTGATCCTGGACTGCTTTGCCTTTGGATACACGGTTGCTGCATAAACATATTGCATTTGTTCCTACCTCTCGTGCCCAGTAAACAGGATTTATTGAAAAGGAAAGGATCAGTAGCAAGTATCTGTGTGCAGGTAAAATAAAACGATTTCAGATTGTTCATCTTGGCACACAATAAAAGTTAACTACACGGTGCACATTAATAGCTTTTCCTTTCTATGCTTTTGGTTTTATGTTAACATTTGATAAAGGTAATTAACTAAGTCTCTTCACTGCCTACAGGAGAATTTTCAGGATTAGGTTCACACTTTTAAAATTTTGCCTCACCTTCTAGTAAAGTTAGTCAATGCGCTGGAAGGCTAGCTATTTACAGTAGATGAAATCTGAATAAAGGCCCAGATGGTGATTATTTTAAAACCCAGTGAAGCGTCGCCAGAATATAGGTTTTAAATTCCTTAATTTGTTCGTTTCAAAGACTTATGGTTTCGTCAAGTATCTGGTATCTTCTGCCTCTTTATTATAGAGAAGGGATCGAGAGCTTGCCTACCTGACCACAAGAAAAATCAACTCTATGCTTTCCTTAAAAATTTTTCATGTATGACATAAACCTAATCAAACTTTAGTGCCTTCTAGGAGGTAACCTCTGCATGAGCTAAGGAACAGAAATATTGTTTAATCATGCTATGTACTGCTTTTTTACAGTGATAAGAGAAGCAGTACTTTGGTTGGAAAGAAACAAATAACCAAGATAAAGTATTTTGTTCTGTCACAGGTAAAAAGGCATTTGTATTAGTCAGCACTTTAAATATACCACTGCTGTTGATAAATAAATCTTCCTAGTTAGTATCTCCAAGAAGTTTATCAAAGGTAAATATGCTGTTTCACATTTTTCACTTGGAAGGTTTAGGCCCAATTGGTATCGGAACAAAATCATTTGCTGATTTGAATTGGCAGTCTGTGCTTCACCCTTTCAGGCCAACTGTTATTGACCTTTATTCTAACAACCAAAGAAAATAATGGTTGTATCTGAGTCCTTTAATGTTGCATTAAAATCAATAGCTGTAAATAGTGATTCCTACAGTTTTAACTGATCTATCTCAATTAAGCATG
>VXAL01015717.1:136729-224747 GCA_013399475.1 Chauna torquata
TTTTTGTAATGTAATTTACATGCCTCAGGTTACATTCTCATCCTTTGAATGTTTTATAAATCCCATCTCTGCTAAGAATCAATAAATGGACTTTGTAAATTGGGTTCAATCTTTCAGAAATCTGAATAGAGGAGGCCTTGAATCAGCAAAATATGTAAGCATAGTGAAGTCTGTACGTAACCACTTTAAAACTAGTGTTTGGTACCAGGCTACTCACCTTGTTAATTTTGCACCTGAGTTTAAAACTTTACTGAATATGATTAAAAAAAATCCCAGAAATGTTAGATTTTGAACTGCAGTTTAAATTATGATAATTTCTTTAGTCAATGATTGCATTTAGAAGTGAACTCTGTTTCTAATCACTTTAAATCTTTCTCAAAAGTTGTCTACTTGTGTGCACTCTACAAATTGTTCTCTGTCCAAAGGTAAACTTCTATGGACTAGTTAAATTGTCTTAGGATGGAAATTGGGCTAATGTGAATTAAAGAGATCTCCCAGTGAATTATTATTTTATGCAGATTAAAATAACTGTATTTTTAAAGTGCTAATGTGTGTTGGAGTAAGAATTTTTATTGTAGCACTGTAAGCACTACAAAGTCAACATAATGAGCTACGTAGTGCCTACATCCTGAACATTATTATGAGGATTTCTAAGGAAAAGAATTAACATAAAGAATATTCAATTCATGTCTTCTAGAGGGTCTCTCATTTCTGCATTGGGCCTCAAGGAAATCCAAACAGAAATGAAGGTCAAAGACTCAACTACTTTCATACTGCCAGTGCAACATTCATGCCTATTTCATGGAAGCGCAGGGGCAGGGAGATCACCATTTTTATTGGAATGGTGCACCGCTAAGTCTCAGGATTCAACTATTCATGTAAAGCACTGTGTGCTTTCTAGGAACACAGCCTGTATTTTTTTATGTTTGCATTTAATCATTGATGTAAAATGACAAAAACGGCAAGGGAACATTTCATGTATGCTTACTAAACTGAAAAGAACCTTGGTGTCCACTGGATTGTTTTAATCTAAACTTCATTCAGGATCATTCCATTTTCACAACAATGCAGCTTTCTGAATTTTTACAATAGCCAAATGGGAGAAAATTATTCTTATGTGACAGACTTAATTATCTGAGAGAGTGATAAAGATTTAGTAAATGTAAATAATTGCTGCAGTACCAATTAGCCTGCCCACAGGTTATACTTGTACTAAATCTTCTAATAGTTCATTTTTGAACCAGATCACGCACCATTTTCTACATGCATGAGTATTGCAAATTTTAAGATATTTGTTGAAAAGCATTATTAATAGCCAACAGGAAAAAGAGAAAAAAAGAAAAACAACCCACACCCTAAGAGTTATGTTGAACAAAAACCATGATATGTACCAGAATCAGAATGTTAGTTCCACTGAGCTGTTTTCAATGGAAAAGAAGGTGATTACTATCTACGTGACATGTATTCCATAAAGGAACTAAATGCCTGGAAATCATGAAAAGCCAACACTTGAAGATTTCTATATTGAGCTTCAAAAGAGGAGATTTTGATCTTTCATTTACATTTTGGACATCCCAAGTTATTCTGTGAAGTCAGAGGAAAGTACAGAAATACTGAATTGCATTCTGATAGCCCTGCCACCTTGACTCATCCTTGTTCTGATCAAGGCATGATCAGCAAGTACTTCAGGATTGTGTTATTTTATATGATAGTGGTTATTTTCAACATACTTTACATAGAGTGAGTCATTAAAATTGAAAAGTAATTTTTAAAATAAATGGGTAAAGAAACTCTTTGTCATCCAAAATGATATTTTTCCCCTTTCTGGGCGGGGGACATTTTGTGATATCTTTGTCTTTTGAAAAAAGAAGTAAATTTTCATGATCTAACCTGTCTATAATGGATTTGCGGTTACTTGATGTATCTTAAATAAGCTAACTAATGAGATTAGGTTTCGTCCCGATGTGTAATTTCACAAAATCATAGTATAGCCACTTATATCAAGGCAATAGAAAACTTCGTTATACCTTTTGTTCATATTACTTTTAATTAAGTTCTATATTTATCTGACCTATTTGAACAGGATCCAGAGCTGGTACGGAACATCTGTCGCTGGGTTAGACAAGCTGTTCAGATTCCTTTCTTTGCCAAGCTGACCCCAAATGTCACTGATATTGTGAATATTGCGATGGCTGCACAGGAAGGTAACTGACTCAAGTTCACAAGCTGTACAGATTCATTAATTTGCTGGATGTGGGGGACATAGGAGTGTTGCAGAAATAATAACAAATAACAACAGAAATAAATACAAATATAGTTTATTTGATGTGTTTAGAATAAGTGCAATGATCAAAGGGTTCCTAATTTTGTCCATGTTTTATTCTAGAATTAGTAACATATAAAAAGAACTATATTAGATTGTTAACATTAAATCATATGTTTGTGTGTGTGTTTGCTCACTCCCGTTTCTATCATATTTATATGTTTACCATACCACTGTGCCTTCCCCTGTTCCTACGTTTGATTGTAAAAATAGTATGTGTCCTGAGAAATCAAAAATACACCACTTGAGGGTATAAATATATATTTTTTTCCTTAGAGCTTAAAATACAGCATGGTTGGAAATTAATTTGAAAGTAGGTGTATTAAACCATCACTTAGAAACGTGGTCATCGTTTCTCTGTTGCATTATTTTGTCCTCACAGTGAGAAGCAAGAATATGGGCTGGCTGAGTCAATGTTGGTGTTGTCAGCTCAGAGGAAGTGACCCCCGTGCTGGGGTACCTCCCAGTGTTAAACAACCACTGTAGTAGATTCTGTCCCACACAGCTGAACAGCAGGTATCTGCCTGTCTGCCCCAGTGTTTCCCAGTAACTCTTACAGCTCTTTCAACTGATGCAGCCTGTCTTGAAGCTAGTGTTAAATTTATCAGCCCAGGACTGGTTTTTACAGACCCTTCTGCACATTCCCTTACAGTTTGTTGCTTTCTGTCTTTGGCTGTTTATTTGAATTTCTAGTTATTTCATAGTTTCACAGTTTTTTCTGTTGTACTTTTTCCTCTCTTGTTCTTATACTCATTATTTAACAAAAACTGACTGACCTTTTCTTTCACAGGTGGCGCAGATGGTGTTACAGCCACCAATACAGTGTCAGGACTGATGGGACTGAAAGCAGACGGCACACCTTGGCCAGCAGTTGGTGTAGGACTGAGGACCACATATGGTGGCATGTCAGGTAGGTGTTGCCCTTTTTGATGCATACTACTTCCTTGGAGGCTTTCAAAACATCAGGAGGTCCTTGTAGTGGGCTAGAATATCATGTCTGCAGTCACACCAAGTCCTTAAAGCTCACTGCTGGTCAATGTTTCTAATAGTCATGACAGATGGAACAGATTAAGTGTGAAGGCTCTTGTGTTGCCCTTTCCTTAATGGTAAAACGCTGCATCAGAATACTGTGATAGGGTCACTAGAGAGGGAAGGAAATCTCTTCTCTTGTGACCCTTGCTTTTCCTCAAATTTTTCATTCTGTCACAATTGTCAGACCCCACGTTAGACAGAGGCTAATAAAAGGGCATCGTAGGGGGAAATATCAACAATCCAAATGCAGTGTATATTTCATAGCCCAAACTCCTGCTATCCTCTCGCTTTCCCGCTGAATGCATCTCTTTGAAGTAGACTGTTTCGTCCTCTTCCCACTGTGGTAAAAATGATAGATTGTATTAGGCAAATATAGGTGTATTTTTGTAGTCTGTTCCTTGCAATATATAAGAATATCTTGTGTAAACGATATTTCCAAGTCCTGCTTCACGGTTTAATTTTAAAACCAGCAGCAAAACTTTTAAACTCCAGTTCAGTGCCTGTGCACACTGATGAATTAATCTGTTGACCCTGTGCACTCTGTTGCTGTGACAACATGAACTTGGCCATGCAAAGACAATACTGTGAGCTTCTTGACTTTACTGGTATAGAGATTAGTCTCCTTGGTGATAGAGGTAGCAGTAAATATACGTAACAGAAGTAATAGCATCCTCCTGATTGAGTAAATCACTATTTTATCAGACCCGCCTCCCACCTCACCCCAAAAACGTAATCAGAGAAGACCAGACAGGCAAAAAAAAAAAAAGCATTATTTTATGTGACTAGTGTTATCCTTAGAGAATCGTAGGAAATGTAGCAAAAGATACCTTTTAAACAAACTTTTATTCAGACAAGTATATTCAGTGGAAAATTGCCTTATTGCCTTAGATAACTACATGGAATTTGGAATTTTTTAGAGAACACTAAAAGGCAAGGAAGATATAATCGGAAAAATCGTTACGCCTATTGCATAATGATTATTTCACAGTGACAGTCCAATAAGATGTTATAATTTTAATATTATGCAAAATGGGAGGAAGAGGGGAACAAGAAGAGAACAGCTACAGCCCATTTCAATTTCTCTCGCCTGCCATGTTGACAAGAAAAGAATAAAGGAGGTCACAGTGGATGCTGTGCATTAAAAATTAATAAAAGAACTATTGCAGTAGTATTTTATATAAGTAACACCATTCGCATTTTCTCATTTAAGTTGCAATTTCTGAATAATCCTTCCTACCATAAGTCTGTCTAATAAAATCTATAAAATGACTGCATTATGAAAAGTGTGTCTCGTGTCACAAATTTAAAACATGCATATAGTGTAAATTACGGTGGCACCTGGATGCTGAGCTCTATGGAAGGACCTACCAGCATTTCCATGGTTTATAATTCTGTTACAAATGAGATCCAAGGAAAAGTTCTCCACTTCTTTTATTTATATGTATGTGTGTGTGCGCGTGTGTAAGTATAGAAATGTATTTTTCTTCCTGAAGTTTTACATGTATCAAAGGAAATAGAAGATGTCATTTTTGGGATGCACCATTACCTATGACGCAAATCTGGTTATTTAAAAAATATGAAAACCACTGGAACTGCTGTCAATTTATTATGTTTTCAAAGAGTATATTGTTGCAGACAAATAAATAAAGGTTTCTTGCTGGTAATTGACATCAGTAGGTCCCAATCCCACAACTCATTGCGCAAAAGAAAGCCACAGAGCCAATAAAGTCAATTAACTCTGCACACACATTGCAATGCTTTCTGCTCGGTGATCAGGGTATAACAGTATACAAATTTACCAAAGCAGAAAGCAATTTTAAATCAAGAGAGCTAGCATTCTTACAGGAAGGCAAAAAACAGGAGAGCGTTGGCCTTGTCAGAGCAAAGGGTGGGAGGCCTTGGGCCTGAGGTCTGTCCCTGGCCGTGCTGGGCCCAGCTGGTGGCGTGCAGCTAGACGCTTGACCTTTCCCTGTGCCATTACCCCTGCCTGTTAAATGGCAGTAACACCACTTCCATGCCTACAGGCTTCCCAGGGAGTGCCTTGTGCTCCTCGCACGAAAGTCACTTTTCCATTTTCATCTGCTTAAACTTTTTGTTCTATTTTGTACTATTGCATTATCTGTTATAGTCAAAGAGTTTTTGTCGTTTTTTCAAATAATTTCTCTCAAGAGAGAATTCATTTTTACGCAAAAGTCAGTGCTACTATAGAAGCAGTAAGTTTGGGCCAGTTTCTGTATGTTTTACCAAAGCACAGCTGGTTTATAATATTCTCCAGTGCACAAATCTAGAGTAGATTCAGGGGACAGACAAGCTGTATCTTGCTTTCTGGATTTCTTCCAAAAGCACAGATTTTCATTCGCTTCTGGACTGGAACTGGCTCTTACTTGGCAGGGACGTACAGTACAGGAGGCGAGCGAGGTGGGTGCCTGTGCCTCACGGGGCCATGGTGCCGCTGGTGCTGTCTGGTCTGGGCACAGGGCACAGAGGCCTCCCTGTCAGGTGGGCTGCTGGGGTCTGGAAACCTTGGCTTGCAGCTGGTGGCCCTCAGGATCACCCATCACCCAGCTGCTGAGAAATGGGTTGTAATGGAGTATTTTTGGTGCTCGATTGAACTGGATTTAAAAAAGGAAAAAAAAAAAAAGCTTATCTTGCATTTCCCCCTTCTCTTTACATGTAACTCGTAGGAAACTCCCGAGCCTCTGGTAGTGTTGCCTACGAGTACAGAGGTTCCTCTTCCTGAAAGGGTGGTTTTATTTCTAAGAATGAAAGCAGAAGCTGCCGTAGGCAGGGGCCACGGTCAGCAGCCGAGATGCATTCCCCTTGATGTCACCCAGAGAGACGTGCCTTGCGCTGCACGCCCAGCACTTCAGTCGTGGCCCTGAGGCCTGAGGGGGCCCTGCGCCATGGTGGTGGGCCGCAGTGTGTGGCAGCGGGAGGTCAGCAGAAAGCTGGAGCTAACCCTCCTCAGCTCCAAATGAGAAAGTCAACATTTTGCCCCCTGACATAAGGCTGAAGGCTGGCTCCTGCCTGCTGGCTAAAGGGCTCTGCTGAAAGCCTGGGGCGAGCTGCCGGCAGCAGGGCCTGCTGGGAGGAAGCAGCTCCTTGGGGCCTGGCACATGCTGAGGGTGGGCAGCGCTGCCTGGGACGCTCTGCGAGCTGGGTGCTTGTGGAAGCTGGGCCCTTAGGACGGCTGTTCTTCACCACATTATAAATTCACTACAGCCACACATTTCTTAATATAGTGCAGGTTACCTTCACCAGGTGAGTGTAAGCTCACTCCAGTGAGTTTGATGAAGGTTTCTGTCAAAGATCAAATAATGAAAGTCTCTTAATCCCCTTGCCTAGCAGCAGCCTGACATTTTGAGTTGCAGTCTTCTCTGCCTTCCACTGTTTAAAAATGTGCTCATACATGGCTATGTACTACAGATTTTCCATGTGCGCTTTCCCCGTGGCCTCTTCCCTCTTCATCTACTGCGTGTGAAGCAGCTATATGCAGAAAGATTGTTATTTGTCTTTGTAGAAGAGAGCACCACTGGAAAGGGATTTGCTTTTTAATTCCTTTTAAATTAGTAAATGACAGGTAGTTTACTATGTTTTTTCCAACATTAATAAAAGCTGAAAAAAGGTTATTAACTTCATTGCCAGATTCTGAGATGTCTTTGAGAAAAGACTCATGTCTCTGTTTTTTTAAAACAGCTAAAATATTTTTTAAAGTCTTTCGAAGAAGGAGAGACTTAATGAGATTACTTAAAAACCCCATTTAGCTTCGAGTTGTCACAGTCAATGTTTGCTTCCCAGCCAGTGCTCAGGAAGTGACCTTCCTGTTTTGATGTAATTTGATCAGCTGAAAATTGCTAAGCTGAGAGAAGCACGGCTGTTTTCTCCATCCTACCCTACTGTTTGTTGGGTGGATTTGACAGGGCGGATTCCAGTATCCCAGGTGAGCGTTTGGCCACTGGACTGTAGAATTAGTCTCTCTCCCTCCTCCACTTCCCTGCAAATATTGAATTATTAATACAAAGTGAAACAGCTCTCACAGGATACACACTATCAGGAGCAGAGCCTGCTGACCTGCACATGTGCCTGATTTGGGAGATCCAAGTTTAAATCCCTGCTGTGAGCCAGGGAGTCCCACCTGGGTCCCCTGGCCTCTAGGTTAATCCTCTGACTATTGAACAGGGTGAAATCTCCCATGTTTTTCTTCACCTTCTACCTCTCTCCTGGTGCCAGAAAATCTTTGCAGAGAAAAAAAAATGACTGTAATTTTGAGATATTGGTGTTTTTTAAAGAAAATTCTTTTCTAATTGACACCATAGATCGTCAGCTGAGCCCAAGGGCTACAGTAGCCCTACTCATTTCTGTGGCCATGTTACGTGAGAGGACATCACGGTTAGAGAATCCCGGTGTTCATCCATTTTTTATAGGTTTCCAGGAACTACCCCTTACTCAAAAAGTGGAAATGTCCTGATGAAGCCTCCAAAATAGAGTTAAGGAAATAAGTCTTTACAATGAAAGACAAACACTGCAATTAAGCTTGGCTTCCCAGACTATGTAACTATCGTATGTATTTGCAGAATTAGAGATATAGTTTGATTTCCATTAAGGGGCTTTTAGAATTGACCCAGCAGCATTTCAGGTTTGAGAATATAGAATACATGAGATTCTACCCTGAGTTCTTCTTGTGTGCATGCAATGCAGAGTATTTGTTTCTTAAGAAGGAGGTAATGCTGATATTTATCCTCACAATGAATAATGATCTCTGTCTCTGAAAGAGGTGTTTTCATCAGTATAAATATAAATGATTTTGAAAATGTGTATTTTGTAGGTACTAGAATAAGATGCCAGGTTTCCCAGAGAAATGTTAATATACTATCAGCAGCTACATGCTTCCCTAAGATTTGTTTCCTTTAAATGTATTTTAAAATAAAATAAAAAAAAAAATCACGAACGTTCATACTATGCTTCCATATTCCAGATGTGTTTTATAAAACACATCACATTGTAGCACTATAGGATATCTATTGCAGGCAAAATAGAGCAGAGCTTCTGTTTGAATTTCCATGGGTTTTTGTTCTTCTTTGTCATATGTTTGTTTCTTTGTTTTTGTCTGGAAGCCAGAACCTTAGGGGATAAATTTATAAGACCATACACTGGACTTAGCGAAAAACTTAGGTTAAAAGCAAATCTCTCTACTGTGCACTTACTATGCATCCTTTTAATGCTTTGTTGCAGAAATATTGCAGTATTCTACACTAATAGTTCAAACACTTCATGCCTATATGCTATTACTGCTTTGTCCAGTTACTCTGTTCTGTAGTGTTTTGACGTTATTTGCATGAGTATATGGTATGGCATATTAGTGTATGCGTGTATGTATGTTTTCCAGAACATGAGGGATTCAGAAAGTTGTGTGTTTTATCTTCATAGCTGACTGCAAGAGATGTCAGAAGGAGTATATCTAGATAGCAGATTCACTCATTAAACATGGAAATGTATAACTGTTGGAAATCAACAGAGGAAGTTCATTTTAGTTCCTTTGAAGTAAGTTAGTGGAGCTGTCTGTTTTTACAAAAAAACAGTTACACAGCACTTGTGATTTTTAAGGGAACACTTTGCAGGTGTTATTTCATTAAATTAAAATGTACACATATGCATAAATGACATTATTAATGGGGTATATATTCTAATCAGAAATGTATGAATAATATTGAAAGAGGAAAATTTGAAGTTATAATAATAAGAGCTGCTTTTTAATTTTAATTTTATGACACATCATTAAAGAAAAGTGGGGGGAAAAAAAAGAGCTTTTGCTTTCATAATCACAGTTCTCTCAGTGACTCTGCAGTGTTGATTTTGGTCAATAGAAGTGAATGAAAAGCTGCCCATCATTGGAAATAAAACCAAATGTATATATGCATATGCACTCCTGTTTAGTGTAAATATTTACTGAGAGTTAAAGATGATTTACATTAACATATATTTATCAAACAGTGTGGGTAAGAGTAAAAAACAGATATATGCCATGGTACAATTTTAATTTTGGTTTATTATATCTGTTAAATGTAGCTCAGCCATTAAAAGCCCTTATTTGCATGTATTATGTCAGGATTCACAAAGAGTCCTCTGTTTTCCGTGGTGTCCTTGCAGCAGTCTGATTTCTCTTAGTGTTCTGCCATAACTGGTCTGTGCAGAAGAGATCAGAGCCCTAATAATAGATTTTTGACAGGGAGCTCGCCTGCTACCTGCCCTACACAAATCCTCACTGTTCATGTTTGCTTCATGGCAACAAAGCAGACAGAAGGAAAATGCCAAGTGCTGAGTTTGAGGTACAGCCCTGCCATAGCTTGACATTTCAGCAGAATAGCAGTTTATGAGATGCATAATTTTTCATCTGGGACTCAGCTGCCATTTTCATAGAAGCTTGCAGCTCATCGACTGACTGGAAGTAGGGCAAAGGTTTACAGCGTAGATCAAGGTCTACATCCTTCCCATAGCTATTTAAAAATAAGTATTATTCTTCAGATAAGGTCAGAGAACTAAGCTTATTTTCTCCACTTTTAATATTTTTTAGCCAATTTCTTTCCCACAAAGAAATCACTTTACACTTCTAGCACAGGTACTGTTTGTAGTTGATGAAAAATGATCATAATTGATTTCATTTGCCAAAAGATTAAATGAGTCCTGAAAAAGAATGAAGCATGGGTCTTTACACACAGCTTTTGAACAAAGCTGTGTTTTCTCCTCTTACTTTGAAAAAAGCTCATTCCAAGCTTGAAATGAATGAAAAGTCTTTACTCTTGAAATGTAATTGGTTTGTGTTTTATTATTATTATAGATTGCATTTAAATTTTCACGTTCATGCATGTATACTTGGGAAACAAATGCAGTGTAGGTACATGTAAGTGAGTGTTTAATTTAGAATTACACATCTCTGTGAGCGTCAGTAACAGTTCACCATGTCACAGTCTCATATAGAACAATGGTACAGTACATTGGATTAATTAAAGAAGCCTTGCAGAGAACTGAATTCTCAGTATGTCAAGATTTCAATTTTATGTTAAATATTTTCTAAAGGCCAGACCCTTAAATCTCAGGGGCTGTACCAAGCAGTGAGCTGTGAATTTAACCATAGGCTAACTGCTAATGATAAGGAAAAGAGTCCAAGTTGAGGCAGCTGTAATACAGTCATTGGATTAGGCTATCAATCACTCGGTTCCCTGAGGAACAGGCAAAGACGACAAAACAGTGAAAAGGGAAATTAGGAAGGGAGGGCATGACTAGAATGAGATTCTTCACCGAATGTATCTGTTAGTTGGCTGGATCCCGCAAGCATCAGACAGAAATGTCCAGCATTGCTCTCAGACTAAAAGCCAAGTATTTGTTTCAAACTCCTAGAAAAACATCAAATCATCATTAACTGTTGCTGGTCTGTACAGGGCTCTGAAATGCAACCAGGTATGTTCTGCTATTTTAATAGCCTGTAATTCAATTAATCTTTAAACTACTGTTGTCGAACACTCTGGATTTGCTGTTCACATCAAAACGCATATATAATATGTCTAGTTGAAATTATTCATTTCCAAAAGAGTGTGGATTTTTTGATGAACAGATAACCATTAGGCTATCAAGTCTTACTGATGTCAGATCAAGATTCAGATAAAACCATAAATTCTACTCAGACATAATATGGTAAAAAAGGAGAATCACTGTGGCCTAGATTGCCCAAGCATGGGTGGAAGAACATGTGGTTTTAATCTGCATGCAGCTAGATAAAATGGGAAATCAGGTCATGTAATCATGCAGATTGACATGGTTAACTAAAGAGTGCTTGTGTAGTTAGCGACTTAGAGACATAGTCTGATTAGCAAAGAATGGAAATGAATAGATGAAGAAAGTGAAAAGCAAAAGCATTTTAAAGCAGGCTGATGGTACAGGGGCTTGTATTTACACTTGGTTGCAGTAATGGGCAGAGATGAATGTACCATATGCACACTACAACCTGGTGAGGACTGTTAATATCAGCAAGATTGAACCCGTTGGCATTGTCTTTGTCAGCACTGGTTGATTGTCTTTCCATGTCCATCAGGTCTAGGGGAGTATGTGTCTCTCTTATGATCACCTTTTCCAATTTTAAGCAAATGCTTACAAAAAAATCTCTCAGGATATTTTCGTGTCATGCCTTTAGGAGATTACTGTGTTGAAAAAAAAGGATATATTTCTATCATTAAAAAAAAGTTACTACAGTTCATTTTGGAGGTCATTTAAGTAACATATGAGTATGGGCTAGAGCACAAGAAGATAATTTTAGGTGGTAGTGTTCAAGTTGACCTGGAGGTCTGCAAAGCTTTGTTGCAGCATTACATACAAGATGGATTCAAACTTGAATATAGGTTGTGAGACTTTAGTGAGTTTCAGTATAGGAGGCAGAAGGAAAGACCTGACAAAAGAAACAGGTTCCAAATTTGTGTGAATACACATTGGTGTTACAAGCTTCCTGCTGTTGATTGTGCAGGGCCCATAATTGTCTTTTCTGTCTACTCCATTACCAAAAGCAGCAGCAGGATTGATTTGGTTGAAAAATAAAGATTTTGCAATACATTTAACATAAAAATATGAGCTAATAAATAAACAGAAAAATGATTTAACATCTGTTAACATGAAGCTTCATGCTGATCTTTCTTCTGTCCTGTGGAACAGCTGTGCTTGCAAAACAGACCAACTGACTACTGTCTTCCACCCTCAGTGTCAGGATACTACCGCTGCTGACAGTACACCCCAACTTGTGTACTGTGTGCCAGCTCCTCCACCTGGCTCAGTAGCTTCGGTAGCCTCAGTGTCTTAGGCATCTCTGTGGGGATGTTGGGGCTCCCACTGTTCTCACTACCTAGAAAGCACTGAAAGGATGGGTTTTAGAAATGGGTCAGGAAGTGGCTCAAAGAGAAGCTTTGCATTACATGAAACTGCACTTGCTTAGGTTAATCCAGTTGCAGGATATTTTGACAATCAGATACCAGGGGATTTGAGGGGGGGAAGTAGATCTTTGGAACACCTAAACTCAGGGCTTTGCTTTACATCCAGCAGTGCCAAAAGGACATATTTAAGCAGTTATTGCTGCTGTCCTGCTCCCACATAGGAAGGAGGAACCTTCACAACACTGGTTAACTATGATTTATAATGAACTCGCCATTGTGAATACATCTTTATTCACCTAAATCCTGCTAACATTCTGTATTTTTAGTATCCTACTTCAAGGATGAATAAATCCTAATGCTAACTTCACATACAGAACACAAAATGTAGCAGATTTGTTTAACTGAGTAGATTCTGGGTTTGTATTTCACTGGGCATTGCTTCATCCTTTATGAGTTATTGCCAGAAGCATTTATAAAAGTATTTCACAACTATCAGAACTTTTTTTTTTTTAACCTTTCAAAAGAATGCAACTAATATATAGTAGTCAGCTAAGGGATCTGCATTTTAATGTGTCTTTTCCAGCAGGCAAATCATTGTATGGAAGGAGCTATACAAATATGCTGCTCATAAACAGTAAATACAAACATATCCTACAAAATCTTTTAGGAAACCTGCTGTAGTAATTTGGTTTTCCAATTTATGAACAATTTGCAACGTCTATGTTGCCAGGTAATTGCAAGTGTCTTACATATTAACATGTAATGTATAACCATCTTTGCTAAGTCCTGTTCAAATCCCAAAGGACACTCATAGTGAGGGATTTAGCCACCATTATTTGGTTTAAATGAGAGCGGAGTGAGAACTGTTGAGTGCAGTGTCCCACTGCTTCAGAATGAAATGCACAAATCCATAGTGCAGTTGTGGCAGCTATGCAGAGAGGGTGTTTTTAATGACATGAGGTCTGGCAATGAAACGTATGGTACCATACCTGACTCAGCACAGAGGTAAGGCTGATGCTGTGAAGAACTTTGCTACTGGCAGCTCAAAACAAGGAGAAAGCTGTGATTTGTTTTACAAGGCCTGCCAAGGAGTATGTGGTTAACTGTGTTATGGTTGTGTCTGGCCATTTATGTATGTTTCATGGCCCTCCTGAGTGACGTACTCATTTTCAAAAGTATGTATGATTACTCCAGTCCATTTTGGCTGGGCTGAGCTTCTCTTACTCCCTGTCATTTATTGTCGTGCTTACATCGTTAATGCCATGTCAGCTGCCTGTGTATTGATTACACTAGCTTTGGCAGCATTTTCACTGATTTTTGGATATATGCCCACTTGAGAGCTGTTTAGATTTTAAAAGGGAGTACTCAGGGAAATCTTCTTATTCTAGGCCCTGATAAACTCTGTTTTATCAGGAGCACTTGCAGAGAAGGTGTTGCCAGACAAGGTATTTAAGAACCAGTTGCTTTTTCTTATAAATTAAGGAGCTTCTTCAGAATTTATTGAAGATGGGATTTGAAGAATTCAGACCTCCAAAGAGGAGCTTGTGATTCCTTAAGAAATATTTTGACAATAGCTGCTATGTGATACAATCTAGGTTATTGAAAGAATAAAGAGATTGCTTAAATCTTTGTTGTTCATAAAAACACTTTAGAGGATCAGTCCCTGGCAGGTATCCAGAGAGGAGGAAAACCCTGCTGGAGGCAGGGAAGTCACGGCAAATCTTGATCCATCTTGTTGAGAGGAATTTTAGCAAGGAGCTCCCTCCTGTACATGTCTGGCATGGAGATTTCATTCTAACTCAGGCTTGCTATTTTACAGCTCTGAGAACATCCCCAGCTTATAGGCAGAGTCAGATAGCGTGGGGTGGTAAAAGTGTCTTCAAAAGCAAGGGAAAGTTGTCAGTCTTACAGTCTCTTTTCCAAACCTGGGTGTCTCCAACATCCATTGCTATTTCTCTGTTTCTTGTCAATAAGATTCTCCGTGGCTGAGCCAAAGGTTTGTCAGGCAAAAGGAAGCATGCAGTGGTGGTGCTCTCGTTCTGCTTCCGTACCTGCATTGCCTCTCTGAGCTGCCATTCTGGCTAGGACACCTCTGTCCAGACAGCCAAGGTTTATCCCAGTAAACTTCAGGCACTGGACTGGGAGGCTGTTTTTAAGCTTCTACCTCATCACTATGAGGAGATGGACATTCTCATGGCTGGGGTTGTTTCTCACTCCATTGACTTCATCAGAAATTTGAGGTTTGTATATTCCTAATTTAGGTACCCCCATCAAATGCATCAGGTAGTTTGGGCCTACATTTTGTTAGGCAAGTAAATGATTCTTTATTTTCTGTTGAGGATTATTTTTTTTTTTCTAAAAACACAGATGTATCTGATTTTAGGATAGTCCATTTTCTAATCTGATATTATAGGAGAAAGTGATGTTTGTATGCTTGACATTAAAATATGTTCCGATCAGTTAATGTAAAGCATCTGGTGTTTTTCTGTATTTTAATAAACCCTAATAACAGCATTGCAATCCCTTAATGCTGTTTCTCATATTCTTGTTACAGTAGGTATATGGCACACATTTTCTGGTTTAAAAAGCTCAAAACAAATTTCAGCAATTTAATCTCAGTGTTAGAAAAAGGATCACAGCAGCTGCTATAGTATTTCGTATTTAAGCTAGTTTTTGTAAAGACTCGTGACATGCTCCCTGGGAGCTAAATATTGACAAGCATGCTCTGGCAAGCAAGATCAAGCTTGGTGAGTTAACACAGCTCGAGTCTCTGCATTGACACTGTAACCCAAGTCTGAAAACTGTTATCCTACTCCATTTATTTTGGCTTTATAGGTGATAATGTCCACTTAAATTAGAGATTTCTACTGTATTTTTAATACTGTAACTGTGGATTCATATTTGGTTTAGGACTACAGTACATGCAAGGTTTCTCATACATCTGTGTTTGATGACATCTTCAGTAATATATTGTAAATAGAATCACAAAAAACAGCATAAAACCTTCATGACTTCAAATCTCCAAAACAGAAATAAACATTGAATGTAAAATAATTTAAAAATCACATTTATCTCTTATGCTGTGCAACAGTCTATGTCCTAAAACTGTGAGTCTGTGAAAGCTGTTGATCAAAAGTGAAGCTTGGGCATGTATTCATTATGGGATATAATTTAGGAGATTAATTTTGATTTGTATTATGTAACTGAAAAGAAAAATCCACTTTTTTTCTAATCATAAGTGCAGCATGTTTATAATGCTGCTAGTTTACTTTTTGGATTTCCGAATAAAGAACTTAAGCTTGTTTGGGCTTCTAGTAAATTTGGCACGTAGACTAAATTGATTACCAGATGCATTGTGCAACATATGGCATTGTACAGTCTTTGTGTGCTTCATAGAATTTTCTTAAATTACCAGCATTTGTTTTGATTCCAAAAATGCACTTGTCTGTGCTTTTTAGTGCTTTGGACTTAAATGCTGGCTTTTCAGTGCTGAGCAGATGTGTTAGAATTTCATGTATGGAACATTTATGCTTTTGTGAGTCTTCCTCTTTGAACACTCCACACACAGTATTATGTCAGTGGTAGCTCAGGCAAATGGAGTCTCTTAGTTTTCATACATACATTGATTGTTTAAAATAACCTTCAGAATTCCTAATAATTGTGCATCACCAGGAAGAACAAGAAAGCAAGCCAGTTTTGCCCAAAGATGTTGCTCCCAGAATCAATGAATTTTCAGGTACATTTTATTTTAGATTAAATAAAAACAGGAAGGAAGGAGAACATAACTCTTTTGTGGATGACAACACTAGTCAACAACAGTCCTGTATGCTTCTGTGAGCAGATACATTACTATGCTTGAGGTTGTGTTTTAAGTGGGCATAAAAATTCACCCATGAAAAAGCACGGAATAAGGTGCTGAGGATCAGGGCATTAGTGTGTAATTTACTTCTAAGAGCAGCCTACTGGAGTAAGTTTACAGAGGTTATCTGTAAAATAGTATCCCTTAAATTACCAACAGTTTTAGAGAAAAGCACTGCCTGGAACAAGGGATTTTTAACCAGAGGACTGCCTGTTGCCTCTTCTCTTCAGGTGAAATTACTAACTCTTCACACATACATTTCCTCTCCAGGCCTCCTCTCGCATTTTTGTCTTTTGAGATAAAAATATTATACCTTTGTACAATATTTGGATATTCTCTCCTAAAAGGTACTGCATAAATGCCAAATATTGCCGGTTTTTAGTAGCAGCAATGTGTGTTCTGAGCAGTATTTAAAATCAACATGTGGGCCCCTGGCTTTGTGTTAATTGGCCTTTACTTTGATCACTGAAGACCAGTGAATGCAGTTTAGAGTTGTGTTGCTATCATTTTTCTTCAGTGGAAGCTGAGGGGATGAGTAAGTGCATAAATTAAGTCCCTTACTCACCCTCTGAGCTGCCCTCATTGGATAACAATTAAAATGATCTGACAGAGCAACACGCTAAATTCCCTCGCATCCTCTTATGTTGCTGTGAATACATAAAACAAATGAGTGTTTAAGCCTATTAATGCTGTTATTTTTTATTAATGCAGAAAGCAGAGTTAAGATACAGGTGTGTAATTTCATCTTGAAATCAGCACTGAGTTGTGTGGCTGATATAAAGGCAGGACTGATATAAACATGTTTTAATTACTAACCCTCGATAATATATCAAGAGCTAGTAAAGGCCTCCACAAATAAGGTGTGTACTTCCTTTATGCCATGGATAGTTTACACAGCACAGACATGCTATTATTTTACTTTCCATTAAGACATTAGCTCTTCAGTTCACTGTACACTCTCAGCTAGAGAATGGCATGAAACCTCCTGTAACTGTGAAGGTTATTAAAAAGAAAGGACAGAAGAAAAAGCCTTTCTTTAAAATTGTCGTCCATGCACAGCCAAGGTCTCAGCTAAAGCCAAGGTATTGACTCTCCGTGGGGGTGGAGGACCCTTTTCTTTTACGGGTAACTAAGTATTGTCATGCACATTTCATTACAAAAATATGGAAAGGTAAGGAACTAAATATTTAGAAACTTATGTACCTAGTTATAAAACTGTAATTATAAGAAAGTGTTCTTGTGGAACGAGCACTTCACATCTGTCATACAGTGTTTTAATGTCTACAGTAGTTATTAGCTGAATATTTCCATTATTACCATTCTGTGAGCAACTGCCATTCTTGAAACTGATTGATGTTTAGGAATAAAGCACTTTTATTACATGTTGCCAACTTCTGAGGACCAATCTTATAACATACCGTGCCTTCAAAGGAGTGATGATACCTCCTCTTTCTGGAACTAATCACATCTGAAGAAAGTGAAAGAGTGAAAACATTTTTTTTTTTTTTTCTGGAAAACTTTCATTGCATTGTACACTATTTTTCTACAGAATGATTATAGTGTTTTATCTGCCAGAGGTGACACTGGACGAAGATAACTTTACGGGAAGAGAGATGTTTGAATGTAGGCAACTAGCACTGTGGAGTGGCTTGGCTGGAGGCAATGACTTTATTTGTGGGTTGATGAAACTGTGGTCTCAGTCTTTCATCGTCTGGGTGCAAAACAGTCTTCCGACAGGCTGTAGTGGTTGCAGAGTCCTCACTAACATTTTGTTGGTTCAGTTTGTGGGTTTGTGCTCTGTCCGGACCAGCACACATCTGCAATTTCAGGGAAGAAAATGTACAAGAGAAAAAAGGAGAACCCACTGCCAAGCATTTATCTTCTTAAGGCCATACTGTCTTTCTAGGGCCTAGGCAATCTCTAATCGTGCTTTGTGTGTTTTTCAAAGGAGGAAAGCTGTAAGGAAACATTGCAGGCAAGTTAGCTGTAAATACTGCTTGGAGGGGACTGGTAGTTTGTGGAGTCTGTGCATATTGCTTAATTATTTACATTCTTCACCCTCATCCTGCGTCTGTCCCTTACTGAAACTGATCTATAAAAGTGTCCTCCGGCTCCAGCAGGAGATACCAGGGAATGTGAGTTTCTTGTGCTTTCCTCCCAAAAATAAGGCAGAGAAAGAAAATGATGCTAGTTTAACACTGCCATGCAATGTAATGTCCAAGCTCAGCTTGTAGGAGCAGGTTCGCATGCTGATCTAATCTAAACGCATTAACGTGAGGCTCCCAATGACTCTATTTGTGCTTTAGAGACTACCTAAAGTTGGAAAGCTTCTGCTCCAAAGATCCTTCAGGTTCTGTATTAAAATAAATAAGGCAAGTCTTGGGACCTGAAGAATCCTCCCAAGAAACTATTTACATCAGGACAGGGTGGGAACCCAGCTGTTCTCTCCTAATTGATAATTTGATCACCAAATTACAATTGGTCCTGCGAAAATCATATCCCTTTCAGCCTTTAGCATGAACAGCTCTAGTGTTTGTTCTTGTTCACCTGAATCCTTGTCTGCCTGGGTAACTTTGAGTCAAACTCCAAAATTACGAAGTGAAATTGTCAAAAGGCCCTGTACTTCACTTCCTTTGCAAATGCTACCCTGATAGCAGAAGCCTGCTTTCCATTTACCTCAACAAACTCTGGTGTGGCTTTTTCTTTCCAAGTGATGATGTAGCCCACCAGCTTACAGGCACATGCAGATCCCCATGAACAGTCAAAGTAGGTAGTTTCCGTTTATTGCTGGGAGAAAAAAGTGTCGGATAACTTCCTACTCATCCCATGGCAAGCAGATGAGTAAGGCTGTGTGCTTCAACTACCTTAGCTATAGCTATCAGTTCTCCTACTCTTGGTTGTGCGAGTCTTGAGAAATGAGAAGTGTTGAAATAAATGGCTATGATACACGTAGTGTTGAAATAAACATTTATTTTAACACATTGTATGTGATGAGCCATTTATTTTAACACTTTTCACTTGAAGTGTTGAAATAACAGGTTTTATCAGGGGACGTGTCATCCACTGTTTTATGTATATGTGAATATGGAAATATATCTACTGAGTGTGCATGTATATATATACTCACACAGATTATATAGATATGTAATAATAAAATGGCAGATGTGTGCATAGACACACTATTACACAGGGAAATACAGCATTTTCGACTGAAGTCATTTGTTTCACAAAATTTTTATGTTCATGCCATCCTATGTGTTTTTTTATGTATTTTATATAAACATAAATAGATATATGTCCATACATAAAATTGTGTGTGCTGCTAGATAGTACCAACTGGATGAAATAGATAAAATAGAAAAACCTCAGAATGGGGTGTCTGATAACGAGTTATGTAAAGGCAGAAGGAAATACTTCATTTAAGCTTTCTGGATACCTAGTTTCTTTAGTTTGCTGCACTTTCATAAGTTCCGCTTCCTTTGCCGTAATGGACTTCCTAGACCAGTGGCTATTGAACAGTATAAGGTATGCTTCAGGTTTTGTAAATAACCTGCGAAGTTGTTGTACTGCATTTTTCAGTAATGCTTTTCTTTTTAAATACACTGTGGGAGCCTCGATGCCCTGCTCAGCAGTCAGTCGACACTCTGCCAGTGTGTCCTTACTCAGAAATACTAAATTGATGCTGTATGGTCAAAATTATGTATGCAGTAAAGTGCCTGCGCAGACACTTGGGCACACACACACACGTCCTGCTTTCTGGCACCAAGGTCATGTTGACCACGGTAGTTGTTGTTAAGAAGGTTAAAGCAAGCTCAAAGAAAGGTAGCGCTGCCTCTGAGGCTGACAGGGGCAACACTGCCTTTGAACAAATCTGTAAGCTTCTGAGTAAATAGCTGCAAACACTTCTACTAGACTTTGAGTTAAATACATCTGCCTCTGTGCTGGAATAAATGGACAGTGAGACTTACTGTGTGCTGAAGTGAAACATGCGTCTTTCAGGGGGAGAGGATTACCCAGCAGAATTTGTCAGCAACTTTCTTGTGCCACTGTGATGGTTGCAATGGTCTTGTCTGGTAACTGTGGATAGTATTTCTTAGATGGATGTCCCCCATTTATGCTGGTCTAATTCGCATGTCCTTTTCCTTGTGTTATGTTGGGAGTCTACCTCAGTCATTAGCATTGCTTTTATTATTATTACTATTGTACTATAATTATTTATTTTAATTTGTTAACACTACCACTTTTTTCATAAAAAGGAGGTTTTGTCCTGGCATGGTGGAAGGGCCCTGTGCAAAAGCTGCCTCCCCTCCTTCAGAAGCACCCTGTGCTCAGCTCTGCTGTCAGGAGCAGCACCAGCCAAGCGCCTCCTCTAAGTCATGAAGGGGAGCAATGGTGAAGCAGTCAGCAAAAAGAAAAGGCATACTGAGCCGATTGAAGAACATGTAGAGCACCACGTGAGAGAATTTCCAGCTTCAAGTCAAACCAAACTGGAAAGCGTGAATGAAGTTCAATAAGGACCATCTGATAAGTTGCAATAGGAAACATTTTGCTAGACTTCATGCAGATCCCCAAAAGTATTGATTTTTAGTGGATCTGCAGTTTACAGTGAAGAATGGCTTTGTTAGAAAATGTTTAACCAGCTCTTGCAGCAGTCACAAAACAATTTCTGTCTGTCCTCTTGATTTTTCCTACTGAAGTTCAATATGATTGAAAATTCCCTCAGGTCTTCCTGAATAAATAATATGTACAGACAAGAAAAATTTACTTTTTTCCTCTCTCTTTCTCTGATTATAACCTTTTTAATTGAGAGAAGTCTCCAATGACTGCTAAACATTTATTGAATAAGAACTCTGGTGATTTTATGAACTTTCAGCTGAAAGAGCATAAATAATCATTAGTAGAAATTCAAAAATGGTAAAAACAAATTCTGAAAAGGACACTGTTTTTCCTCTGTGTTTGTCAAAGGTCCATCATTTTTGCATTTAGGTGCAATTTTTGTTAAAGGAAACGATGCAAAATGATTACTGCTTTTTTCCAGGCACACATTGGACTCAAACCCGTGGGTATTCCAAATAGAATCAAATGAGAAGTAAGCTTTGAAATTTAAAAAAAAAAAAAAAAAAGGAAGGGGAAATAATTATCAGAGAAAATATTAACACACCATCAGTTTATCAGGGCATAAATGTCATACATAGTCATGGTATGCTAACAAAAATGAGTAGAATGCAGCTAGTCAATGTGGTTTCTAGAGCCAGAGTTGGCAGTAAGAGAGAAATTGTTTTAAATCTGCAGTCTTTAACTTTATTCTACAGTTGTAGGGTAAAATCCTGTCTTTACCATAGTCAACAGAACCTTTGCCATTGATTTGGGTGTGCTGGCGCATCACCCTTCAGAAATTACCAATAAAATGAAACATTAGGCAGCCACTGCTTTGACGATGTGGCTAATTGTTGTAGAGATGTGCCATAAAATGACTAGTCTCTTGAATGCTCTATTTGGTAGATGAATGCATAATTAAAAGTTTTGGTTGGAAATAGCCAGAGCCTGAGTAAATAGTGCATCATTATTACTGGTTTTGGCACGTGGCTACTAATGTGTAAGTAGTGATGGACTGAACAGGCTGTCAAATAGATAAGGAGCAGTGAAAGGAGTCTTCTCCAGGTCCTGAGCTGAGTCAGATATACTGTGCTGTGCACCATTAAAGCTGTGGCAAGGTCCATTGTGAACTTGCTGTTTGAGCGCATCCTGTATTTTTTCGTGCACTGAATATTGTGTGTCCCATTTGGGGACCTCATTGTGGATCATTTTTCTCTCTAAACATGTCTGTTCATTGGATTTTCTTCTGCATATAAATGCATTTACTGGCCATTTTGAAGGATGTGCCTGCTACACTGTTTCATTAAACTGCCGCGTTATCGGGTAATTGTTTAAACATAATGCCACAGCACTATCAAAAGGAAAGGTGAACTAATGGCATTTGCAAATGTCAGGGATTATCTTAACACTTTTATTATAGTTTATAAAAAGTAGGTTCAGGGCATTCCATGACAATTATTTCCACAGAAATTGGTTATTTAAATAAATTGCTAATTATCTGGATATGACAGTATTGGAAACCCTGCTAATGAGTTATTTGATAAGTGTAGCTTATGGTGGCCACCTACAGGTGGGAGAGAGAAAGAACATATAGACTAATTGCAATCAGAAGAAATGCAATGCAAATGAATTGTTTATAACTTGTACGTATCCCTGGACTGTTTACAAATGCAGGTGATATATATATATATAAAGTACTTTGATGACTAGTACAAGGCAGCCAACACACTATGCAGGAAATATCTTTAAAAAAGAATTATGTTTTCTGTGTTTGTTTCCTAATCTCCAAACTTTCTTATGTAGTTACTTTCTGCAGGATTGGATTGATCATCTACAGTGCCTGAACTTTCCCAAATAAGTTCCCGCATGTAAAGCTTTTTCACCCAAGTCTGGTATTTGATGTCCTTGGCTTCTGTTGTCATTAGCTTTATTAATTTTAACAGTTAGGGAGATAACAGTGTCAACTGTCTTCTGAGAGTGTATTCACAGAGAGAGGGAGGGTGGTGTTGCTTAGATTTTTCTTCTTCTCTCTCTTCCTTTTTTTTTTTTTTGGCAGCACAGAGTTTAACAGTAACTTGTTAATCACAAATAATGTTGATTTTTAGTATCAGCTTATTTTTCTTTGTAATATTTAGGCTTTGTGGTTTAAATCTGATATTAGCTTTGTGAAGAAGAACTGCAGCGTAGTATAATATGAATGAAGAATACATTTTACTTTGCAATGCACAGAGTGGGGAGAATTATGACCCAAATTCATTTTTATTCCATTTAGTAACCATAGATACAAAAATTTGCTTTTATGTCATCTACTAACCAAAGGTATGAGAGTGTGTTTTCTTGTAAATCTGTCCATCTTGTAGATACAGAGTTTGATAAAGACCATCCAGACTGTTTCAAGATTCAGGCTCGGTGTTATCAGTCTGAACTGATTCAGTTCTGTTGGTTGTGAATCGTCTTTACCTAGACCGTTTAGAGCTGCTGCAGGTGTACTAAAGACTAAACTACCACGTTTGTGCAAAATGCTGCAAGTGAGAGTGTAGCCCAGTACTGAAGATTACTGAGGATGTTTTTTTTTTCCCCATGGGTGGATCACTGGGATCAAGAAATTCTGAATTGTTTTTACTCAGAACTTCCAAAGCTACAGGGTTGCTTGAAGTTAATGTCAGGCTTCTCATTGAAGAGGGCATTGAGTTTGGCTCTCAAGCCTCAATCTAGTGAACATTTTTGGTGCTTGGCAGAACTAAGTCCTACAGGGACTCCAAGGACTTACAAAGTCTTAATAAAACATATGTCTTCTGGCATTGGTAAAGTGTTTTTTACTTCCAAAGGAAAATTAAATGATCAAACAAGTAAGCAGGTAGAACACATCTCATCAGTTTGTCATCAGTATGCTGTCATCAGGACAAAGGCAACTCGGCCTACCTGAACTGCATAGGGTGAGGTGTTTGACTGGCGTATGTTCTGTTTCTCCTTCGTGATGTATTCTGCCTGTTGGATTTCCCCTACTGCAGTCCCTAATAGTCACAAAAAAAATCTGACTTTTTATTAAAAACAAACAAACAAAAAATCAGAAAACCAAAACACTATTTTACAGCAAGAAAAAAAATATCAGCAACTTTTGCATCATATAGTTATTTCATAGCTTAAGTCTTTATGTAATAGTATTTGTTCCATAATGAGAGACTTGAAAGAGTAGTTTCCAACATACAACACCATTTCATCTCCACCACATATTTTTCTCTCTTTCATTTTCAGATCTCATTCCCCTGCTTGAGGTCTGGCTAAATGGACTTTGTTTATTAAACCTCATTATTTTACAGCATGGTAAATGATTACCATGTCTAGCATCTGGTAGCAGCTGTAACACTACTTTCAAGAGAGTACCATATCAACAGTTTCCCCAGCTACGGGTGCTTAACTAGTGAAATTACAGGTCCCAACATGTCAAAATATGTGGTGGATGCTTATTTTTTTTAGCATATGAGATCTCTTTCAAATGCATGCTAGATTCAGATCTCAGCTTAAATACCATTGGATTTATCAGACAACATTCTGCAAATTCCCACTACTACTTACAGCTCCTTTAAAATTTGACATTAAATCTCCTTTATTTCAGCCTTTTAAATACTCCTTCTCCACAAATCTCTGTAATGAAATTTATTACCTTCCTGTGGTACTCACATGAAAGCTCAGGAAAATAGAGACACTAGGTCAAATTCACTGCCCATTTGGTTTGTTTGTTTCTTGATAGCTTGGCATCCCTACATTTTTTTTTTTATTATTATTATTCTTTCTTTAGTCTGGGAGGTTTTCTTATTTCACTAGGCAGTAGGATCGGCTATCACAAGTAAACCACAACATATTCCAGACCAGCACTTTTTATCACAGAAGGCGAGGGTCCTAAACAGTTGATCAAGAGGTGTCCAGGAGAAAGGCTGCACATTCTGGTATGCTCTTTCTGTATTCTGTAGACTGAAATGCTAAAGAAAAAAATGCTGGGATGAATAGTGACACCTCGGTCAACCCTTGGATTGTCATTAGAGTCATTTATTTACTCTCATCAGAAGCACTCCTGAAATGTTTTTAAATTCATTTGGTTGAATTATAGATGAATGGAATACTTTTGCAATTGTACTGATTTATCACTAATTTCCAAATCACCAAATGTAAGTAATAACTCATGTTATGGATATCAAGTGCAGCTAGTACTAAAAAGCGTGTGTTCCATAATAAATTCTAAGCCTCACTGCCATCTCTGCTAGGCTTCATCAAATCATATGCTTGATTTCTTTAGGCTGACTGAAGGCCTTTCTGATTACCTATTGTGCTGAAACCTTAAATAAACTGTCATTTGTTCAATTTTCTTCACTGACCATTGTACAGAGACCTTCATTAAAGTGAGAAGGTGGCTAATTTAATCAGATTGAAAAATGGAACAATTATATTCTGGAAATATTTTCTTGTGGAACTCTTTTCTACAGGATGTCGTTGAGTTCAAGGGTCTGTAAGGCTTAAAAACTGATTGAATGCAAACTCTGAGTTACATTGGGGTTAAAAGAATATAAACCTTCAGGCCTCAAGGCAGATATCAGTTTTTAACTCATGCAGATTGGGAAGAAATTTCCCTGTGGACACATAATTTCAGAGTTCCTGGCTTCTGCATTCTTTCACCTTTCTGAAAAATAACTACCTCATCATAGTGAGATTCTGGAGTAGCTGTGTCAGTGCCTGCAAGCAATATAACAAGTCTGATGTTTACCTGTAGCCTCAATTTCAAACACTGAATATTTGAAGAATTTCATGAACTAGTAGGTTTTGTTATTTTCAATGGTTTTGTCTGTGTATTGTATCTCTTAGCATGTGTGGCCTCTGAAAGACTTTATAAATAAAGCCATGAAAGTAAACACCCGGGTTCCATGTTTTTGTCTCAGGTCTTTCTCCAAGACTCAGCCATCAATTCTGTTGTAATATTTGCTCTTTGGATACTAGCAGTCATCCTCTTTCAGAGAATCATTCTGTTCCTTTCAAACTCATTACAATCGATCCGGCTCAAATGATGGCAAATAGTCGTTATCATCCAGTGGAAAGTTTCTGTTCAGCTCCAGCTCCTTTCTGTGATCTGTTTTGTTATATTCTTAGATTCTTTAAGGCATTTTTGTGAGATTTGTGATTTTTATGAACCAGGCAGTAGTTTCCCCCAAAACATACTGATAGTGCATTTTGGGTTAGGCTGCCCATTTATGAAAATGGCAGTTTATGTGCTGAAAACATCATATCCCTATGTAGCCTCTGTTAAACTAGCAAGAAGTGTATGTGTAAAACCTGTGAGCAGTCCTGATCACTGACATGGGTGTTGGAGATCATCTGGTATCTCCTGATAGCAGGTCAGCTCTTGAAGAAGGAGGAGGTACTATATTCTGAGAAGGCGTATATTGAGAAGGTGTCTATCTTAAGCTAGCAGAAGATACCAATGCTCTAGAAAATTTTGTGCTGAATACAGAGCAAGTGTTGATAGAGACTACTTAGCTGCACTTTTGAATGTCAATGTGTATACTACTGGTGAGCCAGGATCACCTGTGAATTCAGTGTTGTCTGTCAGGGTTGCAGTGAGGGGCAATGGTATGTTGTAAGGCAATGTGAGCTGAAAACAGTATTTTAATGGTTAAGACAAACCAAATTTCAGTTTTCTGCAATGGAAATGTACCTTGACAAACCAGCTCCTTTACAAAGTGACAGTGCAGCTGTCCTATTTAAAACCATGACAAGTTTTACGACCTGAACAAGTGTGGGATCGTTCTGCTCATTGACCTGTTCATCTATACTGGGGAGGTCTTAGCTGATGCACGAGCAAGGCAGAGGCTAGTTCTAGAGAGCAGAACCCTGAGCTTACAGTAGGTCCTTCGTGGAGACCAGCAAAACTCTGCCTGAGAGGAAGAGCTGATGGGAACAGTGGAAGGAGGGTAGATGCTGGGCTCAATGAGACAGAGCTACTTGAAAAAAGCAACTTATCTTTTTCTAAAGACTTTCTAAGATTAAAAATCCAGCTGCCAAACTGCAGTGCTTCTGCTTCAGAAAGGGTAGAGAAAGGATGTCAACACAGATCGGTTGGGTTGAAAAAGAAGGCTTTATCTGCAGGACACAAGGACATTGGTCAGGCATCTAAGCAGAGTTGTGGTGGTGCAGTGGCTACCATTTGCTCTTTTCTCACACTTGTGAACTGTGGTTACTTCTTCCACTTTCTTTGTTCATTGCATTGCTTTTCTTTCTTTCTTACTCTTTGGTTATTTGCCCTTCTAGAAGGTTAAATTTTTAAAGGTTATAACAGTACGCTTGGAAGCCGTTCAGAAGTATTTCGTATCATAGTATTTCCCCAAGTTACCTAACACAGTACATTTCCATTTCCTTATGTAGGTTGACAGCCAGCTGGTTCCTCTGGGAGTAATGTATCCCTCTCTTACAGTACTACAGTATTGTTTTCCAATGATAGCATAAAATTATCCTAAAAGTTCTCTACATTAAGTAGAAATTTTAAGAATACAGGAATTGTCCAGAGAAATCCCAACTGGCCTAAAAATAAATAGCTGAATGTATCAGCTGTCTACGTCATCCATCAATTATTGAGTAGCATCTATAAAGGTATTTTAAATAGTTGCTTACCATCAATAGGCTGCAGCCAAAGCAGATGCATTGCAGACAGTGTATTGAGACTTTAACCATAATTCCTCTAAATGTAGCAAGGAGTTGACTAACTCAACCTCTGTATACCATTTGAAAAAGTAAGCTGCAGTCTTGGAGATTCAACCATAAATGAATTACTTTACTCTTTTGAGCTTCTGACTGTCATGTTAATAGTTAAAGGGGGCTTACTTAAAGGATTATCCAAATGTACAAACATCCAAAGGGGAAACATATTAAATAATATATGTAGTGTCAAGTGCAGTGAAATGGTGCTTTTAAACAATTTTTAGTCAGATATAAATAAATGGGATGTTCCCTCTTACTTGTGCAACATACATGTTCAAAAAAATCAACCTGATTCTTTATGTAAAAACATAGAACCCTGACTACAGTGTATGGTAAAATACTGCTTACTGTCTCAGACATTGCTAGGTTTGATTTAAGCATCAGTTAAAATGTTCAAGTCAGCTTTGCGATATTATCCAAATGTTTTTGCAATTTTTTTTCATCCAAATTCGTAATGCTTTACAAGCATCGATACCACATGAAACCCAGTTCATGTGTAACTGACATAACCTCTGCATCTCAGAATTAGATGTTAGTTCCTGATTTTTCTACCATGAGAGATGTACAAATTATATCAGGGGATGTTCTGATAATGCTAACAAAATGTTCTGGTTTTCTGTAGGAAATGCTATTAGGCCCATTGCCCTCCGTGCAGTGTCTGCTATAGCCCGTGCTCTTCCAGGGTTTCCCATCTTAGCAACTGGAGGCATCGACTCTGCTGAAAGTGGGCTCCAGTTTCTGTACAGTGGAGCTTCCGTTTTACAGGTACCTTTTCTTTCTTCAAAACATGAAAATTAAAATAACTGTAATTAAAGACATAATGTATCTTCCTTTCAAATATTAGCATAGTGGGTTTTTTATACCATTGAAAGCAATTTTCATGTTTTTAGACATGCTTCTTGCTAAAAGACATTCATTTTAGATGGAGTAGGAGGAGGAGTTGCCAAAAGAAGACTTTGGGTGTCACAATACCAATCTGGGAAAAGGCTATCCATGAGTATGTTATCTGTAGGATGTAAACTTTAAACATCTCTCCCTTGTCATACAAACAGTGTTAGGCTTGAGCTGTCCAATAGTCCTTTATTCTCGGTTTTTGTCTTCCACAAAGAGCCTTTTCAAGGGGAGAGGGATGTCAAAGAGCACTACTTTGGTCCTGTTGGGAGTCAATTTAAAGTAACTCTTCTTCATCCAGGCATCTGTGCCCCTTAATCAGGCTTATTGTGACAGAAGGAGCAGGGCTGTACCCCCTGCATATGGTGTTGGCATTGCGTTGGAGTGAGGTGTTGGATTGCACGCAGTGGTTAAGGCTGCTTACATTGCCTAATGGGTTGTTCTGAGACCCTGGACAGATTGGCATGGTTAGGTAGGCCCTGTCATGAAAAGTATCCTGTTAATATGGAGACAAGAAAATTGGCTAGAAATCAGCCCCTTACCTTCCCTAGTAGGCATGTCAGGGCATTGTTGCAGCACGCGTGTTTGATGGGTGGATAAGGAGCATGGTAGTTAGTTAAGTTATACAGTTCTATCATATATTGTTACATTGCGGTAGATACTTGTCCTCTCTATGTGGAGTTCGCATCAAAGACAACAGCAGCTGTGCATCCTGTGGATACTGGCTTTGTGGCACTCCACAGGATGACTGTAGTGGTTTCATTCCCACAATTCACTTTGACATTAAAAATTATATTCAGTGTGACCATCCTTTCTGCACAGCTATGGTGACTACTGAGATTAGTCACCTGTTTGCTGTTTCAAAAAAAAAAAAAATCATAGGCCAACTTAACATTTTGGTTTTTTTTTTTTTTTTAATGCACATAAAAGTTAGCATTTTGGGAGGCTGAAGTGTAAGACAACTGCTTTTTTATAGACTTGTTGTGTTATTTGGCTTTGTTAATAACATTTCCTATTTTTTTAGTTTGTATGAGAATGCTTCAAACTTCTTTTCCCATGAACAGACAAAAGATCTGCCTTTCTTACACAATGTTCTGAGAGTTTCTTCTATATAAGTACTAGGTAATGGTACAAATTACAGAGCAGCTTTTGTCTGCAAAAAAAAAGAAGGACTGGCAAGGTAATGTTTTTAGTGCTATTCCTGCATTTCATTTGTTATTGCTAATAGAGCTGCAGTTTTGATGGCTTTGTCAGTTACAATGTTACATGATCTCAACTACACAAAGTGGAATGATTTTCTGTTCTACCTCTACTACACCTGTTTCTGGATGGCTAAAAATGAAGTTTTAAAATGTCATTTATGCATGTTTCCTTTATAAAGACTGTGTAGCTGTTTATTTTTTCTTTTCTGTTAGTTTGGCCCAGTGGTAATGGGAAACTCTGAAATATCTAATGCAGACATCCCAGTCAGTGCTCAAGAGACAGAATTATTGGATTTACAAAATATTTTTAAATTATTATTTCATTTAACTAGTAATTAAGTTCTCTGGAACTGGCTTCCAGAAATGACTTGGATCTATTCTGGTCTTCTGCCATTTAGAGAACAATTTCTTTTTCCAGCAGATTTTTCCCAAAGATGGTGAAAAAACTCTTTTCTTGTCCTCAGGCTTCACCAGTTTAACTTTAATCAGCTCTAGAACTGATTTAAAACTCTCTGGATCAAACCCATCCTCAGTTTGAGTGGCTTATTTTTGTATCACTAAAGTAGGGAAGTCATTTAAACTAATCTGAGGTAAATGGATTCTAAAAGTGTTGTGTATGTAAGGGGCTGACCTAGTTCAACTACATTTATTTAAAAATAAGCCTTTAGAAAACCTCATGCAAGATTATGAGTACAGGCCATAAATATTTCCTTCATCTCAGGAAAGGCAAATGGAAGGGAGAGGAAAACAGGTAATCCGTATAGACATTTTTACAAGGAATACACTTGACTAGGACTAGGCTGAAACATCTATTTGCTGCTCAAGCAAGATACATTGTGATAGACAGAAGAAGGCAACCTCATCTTCACAGATTTTCTTTGGAACATGATTATGATTATGAGAATCAGTACAAGCCTTGTTGACAACAAGGTCATACAAATAGCTGGTTAATATACTTTCCCCTGCATCCCAATTTCTCTCACATGTCCTTGGTACCAAATGCCTCAGTTGTTCTTTCTGCAACAGTGAAAACTTCTGTTGCTTTGACAGGTCACTTTTGCTTTCTCAGTACAGAGAAGAGCAAGTGCAGAATTTGGAGATAACATCAAATGAAGTGATCTGCTGAACGATTCAATATATTGAGATTCACTATTTTGCAGATCCCTGAGTTAAGCAAGTGGAAGCTGGGACTGTACTGGGAGAATTACGTATGCATCCCCTAGTCTTATCTTAAATATTTGCTTTGGACAGTGTTGGAAATGGTTGTGAATAGACACTTGGACTGACCCAACACTGCATATTTTATGGTCTAACTTCATGTTTCCAAAACCATGAGGACACCTTGTGAGAGACTTATGCAGGGGCAGAAAGCAAACAGCCAGAGCTTTGGCAGTGCAGGAGTGCACTCTGCACTTGGCTCTGCCAAGCGAGAGTGGTCTTCTCTGCCATGAGAGGATGACGTTCATGAACAAGGAAAATACGAAGGCTTTGTGTGAGTTGATATAATTGCCATGTGGCACTTCTCTTAGAGAAGAGGTTTATGAATAATAAATGTACCTCCATTAAAAGCAAGATCAGGTTTTCCTCTGCAGCTATTTCACCTGCAATCAGTTCTCCATTATTTTTTCCAATTGCTTTTATTTTTAAAACGTGGGGAGTTATTTTCCATTTACAAAACTGTCATACAAAAGAATGCAAGTCAGGAGTCAGGTGGTAAACCATATTTTGATATATGTTATAACCACCTCAAGTGGTATTAAGCAGATATGTTAGGGAATAGTTCTGGGAAAGGATTTCAGCATTCACTTGTGTGTTCTATCCCCTCTGTTGGAAGACGGAAGGCAACATTTTAGTGTTGTTACTGACAAAATGTTCATATGTAAGGAAGTTTTGCATCAGGTGTCAAAAAAACACTGGATCATTGTAGTCAGTTGTAGCTGGGATTAAAATTTCATACAGCAATTTAGCCTCATTCTTCCACGTTACGGACTTCAGAAACAGTTGCAAAACAAAACAAAACAAACAAACAAAAAAAGCAAAGCAAAACAAAACAAAAATCTGTTTTTATTTTTTCATTAAAAATTCTGAAACTTTTCAGTCATTCTTCAGCTGATTCCCTAGGGCTGCAGTTTTCTGTTAACACACCCAAATCCACCAATCCCTTTTCAATACAAGCATGAAATTAAAAAAAAAATAATAAAAATAATAACTTTTATCTATCCTGCACTCCTTTATCCAATCCTGCACTCCTCACTTACCCAAAGCTCCAAAGATGTCTAACTGCAACTTTTTGATGTACAGTTCATTACTATAGGCTTCCACTAAGGCTGAAGTATGTTTTTTTCTTCTTTGAAGTGAGCTTTTTTTAAAGCCACAATTTATCAAAATAAGATGTATATTGGATTTTTTGCATCTTTTGCATCATGTGTGTGATTTAGCATGTCACATTGATGGTTTGTTAGATTTTTGCAAGGCTTTGAAGCAGACATACACTTTTCAAAGTCATCTCACTGTAGGAAATTAAAAATGGAGACAATTATAGAAAATTCCAGTGGAAAGAGAAAATGCATTATGGAAAAAGCAATAAAAGCATAAAAATATTAAAGTAAAAATCACTTCACAGTAGCCTGTATGATTCAATTGTAGATCAATATTGTGTAGTTAATGCATTAGCAGTAGAGCATTAATTTGCAATTACCGCAGGTGATCTGATCCTCTCTGTTCTGTCCATTGACATAAATGACCTTTTGTTGAAAGAGATTCTGTAGTCATTATTTCTAGCAGATGTAACAAAAAAAAAAAAAGGTAGAACAAAGGTGTATTTTCTGAAGTATACATTTTTCATGGTTGAGTATTTTAACATTATGTTGTGGTATGGAACACTTTTTTTATTCTTGAATTTTAGTCATTAACTTGAAAAGAATATGGAATTCTTTTCAAACAAATTTCTTTTCTTACAAAATACGGAGGACACGCATGTCCCCGTTGCTCCAGCATGGATGTCTGTAAGACCCTCTACGTAGCAAAGATTTTAAATCCACCCATATAATGCTGCTTTTGTGGGCCCACCTGCCAGAGGGCAGCCTGTAGCTTTACCCCAAGCCCTGTTTCAGACTCCCAATGGCATTCAGCTGAATCAGGACCAGGCAAAGGTTCCGTAGCAGTGCAGTGAGGGCAGAAACATGGGCAGTGTAACACTGCTGCTCGTCAGACCCACAGACTCGTGGACTCCGCTGGGAGGTCATGCCACAGCAGCTGTCTTAGGCCTCTTTGAGTCTCTTTGCGCAGTGGTCACGTCCTCACTGGTCCCAGGTCTCCCATCACTCTGGGAAATCAACTGCATCAACCCTACCCTGCCACTTTACAGGCTCAAGGCACGCTGACACCAAGGCTCTGTATTTTCTCTTCACCCACCTGCATCTCTCACTTGCACCAGATGGGATTTCATACCTTGTAGTCCTTTTCTTATGAGCACTGCTCTTGTCCTCACCTTGTTATCTCCAGCTCATACACACCCACTGCACTCGCACCTCGCACCATGATGCTCCTCCTTTCCCAGATGAGGGAACACTGGGAATACCCCTGCCCCTGAAGCTGCCCTGATGCTGAGTCTGCCCATGCCCTCCTCTCCTGCCCCTGCCAGCTGTGCATGGGACCTCAGGGATCTGATGAAGAACAAAATCCATTCTGAAAGTATGATAGCTCATGATGGGAAAGCAACAGGGACCTTTTTGGCTTCTGCAAGATAAAATCTCCCCCCAACAGAGAACACAGTAGTTTTATGAGACTACTTGTGTTTTCTGTAATATTTTCAAGGAGAATTCTTGTTGGTACCTCTTTGGAGCCAGAATCTCAGGAGATTCAGGACAGTTAGATTATTATTTTTTCTTCAGTAGGCATTTTACTGAAGCATTTAGCTGGGGAATTTTTATAGCAGCAGGAAGGCCTTTTGTGTGTGAATAAACAAGCTTTTCCATCGCAAAATAGTGGGACTTGAACTACGAGAGAGCATTGTTATTGTGTTTGTGCAAATGTGAAACCCTGTGAGGAACCCTTCTACACGGTATAAAATGCCCTGGGTGTCACAAAATAAAAGCAAGGCTCTGAAAATATAATCACTGAAATGATAGGAAAAAAAATACCATTTCATAAACATTATGTCATATCTTAATGTTTAGATGCTACCATTTTCTCAACCTCAATCTCAAACAAAAAAACAAACAATAACCACAAAAAATCCTAAAGTAAATTTATCCTGTAATCATTTACCATTTTTTTCCCCATTTTAATTTTTTTAAATTTTCATTAAGGTCCCTGATGCAATTTTTCTATTTTTTAATTGCTACAGAAGTGTGCAATAGAGAGCTGGTTCTCTGTGCACTTAATTAGTGTTCTTTTAAGCCCATCTCAGTATCTGTTCAAGTCAGTGAGGATACTGATATTGGGATAAGTGAAGACTAGATGAGGACAAAAAAATTCTTGTCCAGGAATTATTGCGTATGCCATTTAATGGTATGGAGAATGAAAAACTAAGAGACTGAAATTACAGGAGTGACGGAGCAGGGCAGTGCTGGAGCAGGCCCAGGGGGCTTTAGAATTCCAGGCTAAGTTTATACCAATGACACTTGGAAACAATTTATTTCATCTTGTGATGAATAACAGTGATTTTGAATGCAGAGGAATGGCTCAGTCATTCCTTGCATCTAATCTCATTTCTGTGCAAGGAGAAGGAAGTCGGGTATCTGGCTGCAAGTCGTAACCACAGGCCGCAGTCAGTGGGGCTAAGCAAGGCTGGGCTTCTCCTGCCCTGACTCACAAGGAGCCCACCCGCCCTCGGCCCCTGCCAGCCCGTACACTCGCGCACTGGGGGAACAGAGGCTGACAACTTTGCTTCATGTCAGCAGAGAGGTTTCTGTCAGAGAGCGCTCTGCTGGCCGTTGCGGCTGAGAACAGCTATATTTTGGCACCAGCTAACAGTGTGAAGTTTCTGACACAGACTGTGGCTCAGGGTAGAGGAACAAAAACTCTCTGTACGAAGCTGTCCTTGTTACAGAGAAGTCGAGATGTTGGAGCTAATTCTTCCCTCACCAATGAAATCGGTGAATGAAGACTATATTGCTGGATGCAGTGACAGGCCACCAAAATTATATGAGTGAGACCAGATTCAAGGAATGGCTCTTTATGTCTGCCAATAATTTTAAGGAAACAAAATAGCACTTAGGGCAAAAACATTTTTTAGATGTAAGTCCTTTGATTCAGATAAAAGTAGTCCCAGATAGATATAGAGTTTTAAAAAATGCTGAAGTCTATGTTGCCAAAGAAATTCAATGTGTTTGTGTGTCCTTTTGAGTATCTTCAGTCATATTTGAGCTTTGCGACCATTTCCTTTGAAATTTGGCAGAAGATAGAAAGTATTTTGCTATAACAAGCTTTGAGAAAACGAAAACGTCAGGCAGAGTATGTACCTGCATTCCTTCACTGTAAGAGAGATCTCACTATGAGCTCACCTCTATTAGACCTCTGAGAATCCACATGGGACAGCGCTGCTAGGCATGTCAGCCACAGGAAAGGCTTTAATTGGCAGTCACACCTTATTAGACGTCAGAGAACCCAACCAGGAGACACAGACCTGCTGGAAGCCAGGTATCATTAGCTCTGCTGCTCACAGAGCCGCATGCTTAAAAAAGTCTTCAATGGACACAGAACTGAATGGAGTGGCCCTTCTCTGCAGAGCTGAAATTTACAGTACATAGAGAAACAAAAGAGGGAACAAAGTGTTGTTTGAACATGTCGAAATAAAATCAAAAGAAAAATGAATGTGAAAGAGAGAGGAGTTGGGACAGAGATACATATGTGATCTCTTCTAATAAACATTATTTTCTGCTTTTTTTCTTAGCTCACTGCTAATTAGAGAAACTCAACCTGTTCTCAACTGTCTGTCTTACTTTGCTAATAAAAAAAGTCATTAGAGGGCTGCCACACTTGCTCTGTTACATATCCTTGGGATGGAAATTGCTAATTGCTGGTGAGAATTTTCTGTGAGGATTCCTTTCATTGGAATCTGAATTTGTTGGATAAAAAATTCTAGAAAGTTTTCTGGTCATGACTGGATAAAAATATCAGGTTATAACGGGTTTTCATTATTTATTTTTACTTTTATTATCTTGCCACTTTTAATGAAAAGTTGCAATATTCAAATCAGCACGTTGTAAAGTTACAGACTAAACTCTAAGCTAATAATGCCTTTTATTTTGTGCAGTTTTGCAGTAGTTTTACAATTTTTTTGGAGCTGCTTAAGGGATTTATCTATTAGCTTTCCTTTCTCTCTGCTCATTTCACCAGCTAGTAAATGAGGTCTGCATAGATAGGATTGTTATTTCAAAAATTTGTAAGAATGAGTTCAAGCTCATTCCATAACAATTGCTATTTGTCATTTGTATAATGGATTCTCATGCAAAGTAGGTTTAACTATCACTGAATGGTAATAATTATTTAATAACAATTATTAAATTGTCTCAATTGAGCATCAGCTCAGATGCTGTCCTATGGCAGTCACTCCCAACCTCTGTAGAAGATTTGTTCTTTACTCATACACCTGGGTGTCCCTGAGTCTCCCCTTCCGCCTTCTGACAGGTGTCTACCCTGCATCTCTGAGTCTGGTGGCTTGGTGACTTTAAAGACTGAGGACATGTGAAAAGCTGCTTTGGCAGCTCTGGCTCTCCTTCCACATCCCAAGGATTCACAGTACTGCTTCTCTTTCCAATCCAGTACTGCTGTTCCTACTCACTACTAATGTGGATTCACGCTACCACTGTCTTATCTGAACAAGCACAGAGCTGTCCTCCCTGTAGATAAAACATCTATATGAATTGACATCAAGTGAGTTTTGTTCAGAAGTTTACAAAGTAAAAGCAACATGGAGATCACTCCTCAAAAGTTAGGAGTGGAAGAAATTGTGGGCAAGTTGTTTTAGTCAGCTCAGGTTGCTTTCAGACATGAGGCTAGCTTTGTTGTAGATGAGTTACCCTTGTGTACCAATGCGGAAGTGACTGGAAATTGAAATTGAAAATGTACCCAACTCCCTGTTGGACATTGAAAATGTAAATAGAAGGAAAGATAAGCACAGTGGAAAATACTGAGTTTCTTTTCTTGTTACTTTCATCTCCAATAATAACTTAGGGAATTTCCTGTATGTTGTTTTAAATTATGCTTATTGTAACTGCAGAGGACTTGGTTTTCTTAAAAGGGAAAACACAAAACGTTCAGGATTGCAAAGCTCTGCCGTCAGAGATGTTTTTCTCAGAAACGGTATCAGCCATACAAAGAAAATATGCATGCAAGAATTTTTCCGTTTTGTGTCATAGCAGCTATGTTGATCTTTCAGTCAGAGGCTGTAGCTAGCAGTGAAAGGAAGAAAGGGCGAGGAGGCAGTGGAGCAGCCTGCTCTGGCAAGGCATGGTTCTGGAGCCCACCCTGGCATGGGTGCACTGCTGTGCAGCTCGGCTTGGGCTCGGTGCGGGGCTAATTGACGACAAGACCAGGTGACCGTTCCGCTGGTTTCCCCCGTGGTAGAGAAATCTTTTTCTGCCCAGGAAGGAGGAAGCAATCTGGGAATGGGAGCCCTGATGCCTTTTGAAGTATTTTTCCTGCTACAACATAAGCCCCCTGACACAGCTTGATCTGTCTGCTGAGAGGTCCTTTTATCCGTGCAATTTGAATGAAAGAAACAAACAGAGAAACCATTTTTCTGAAGCTGGCAGTACCTTTAAGAAAGGGTTTAATTTCCTTCAATATCTGAGTTATGTCGCTGCTTTTCTTGCTGATATTTATTGTTTGGACAGAGGTAGGTAAAACAATCCCCAAGGAAATGTGGAAGTGGGTTTTTATATCGGACATGGAGGACTCAGAGGGTCAGAACTATTTTATTCACATGAATCTCACTCTTCAATGGATACAGCAGCTGCTGCACAAATTCATATGGGCAAGCTGATAAAGGATGAAAGTAATTTTAACTGAAATAAAATGTGACAGTACTAGAGGGAAGGACTCACAAGGATGAGGGGTTAATCATTGCAGGACTGAACTGAGGTTCCAACATGGAAAAATTGCTTTTCTGTTTGATTTTGAGAGGTCTGAGGCTTTCAAAATTCTGGTCACAGGATGACATCCCTCAGTAGAAGGTTCTCATTAGAGTTTGTTGAAAACTTCTGTGACAAAACTGTTTTTCATTGACAAATTTCATTTAATCAAAATAGATCTGGGTTCAAGTCCCTGCTGTGCCTGTTTCAGAGTGTCCTGGGTTGAAGAACTCTGACACTTTAACTTGGATCTGTTATGCATTAATGAACCTTTGCATTACCGGTATGTTTACCCTCCCGCAGTATAAGAGGCCACAGGAAGGCTGCACAGGAAGAAGTCAATGACCAGGAAATAGTTATTCTGTCGCAAGGAAGCTTAAGGATGAAAAAGGTTTTCAGTTTAAACTGCTAATAAGATTTCTAAAAGTGTGTGGAATTAACACATTTAAAGAAAAAATATTATTTGAATGAATTAAAGTTTTGTTTCAATCATTTTGCAACACATTTTAGTTTTGACCTTTTCATTCCAATTAACTTGGATTGCAAAACAGACATTTTCAAGTTAAATGGAGCTGTTGCATTCCATGTTGTCAAACAGCACATATTGGCAATTCTGAAACTTTTTTCCACACATTTTTCAGAATGCGGTTCTTTTCTGAAAAGCGTGTTTTCCTAAAGCCACTCTCACTTCTGACAAATGTGCTTTACCAAAAATGGGAAAACTGACCAACTCTAGTCAAGAGAGGATGGAGTTCCTCTTGTTTAGCCCTCAAAAAACAAAATCTTAAAACATGCTACTAACTTCTGACTAACTGTTATGTTACTATATTACTCTTAACATCCCACCATCATGTCTGAGCAACTTAACTGGTATCTGTTTTAGAAATATTTGTGGAATAATTGGAGGATATAGGATATGGAAACGGGTTGAGTAAATCTACATCTACCCGGCACAGATGCCGATGCTGTACCAGCAGCTGGAGAACCACTGGGAGAACTGAAAGATTTCGTTTTCCACAACTGAACTTGTAAGAGAGAGGCGAGACCTTTGGGTGTTAATAAATGAAATATGAAGTGATATTCAACATATATTTAAAGATATTTGGAGAGCTTGCGTATGTGATTGCACTGTTTACACAGAGGAGCTAGTTCATCTGCTTTCAAAGATATCTTTCATTTTATAGATCTGGACTACTATGATACAATTTGCTGTAGATGGCTGATTATGAGGCTGTTTCCACACTCCTCAATGCTCAGGCATGTGGAATCACATTTGTTTTCTTAGGAGAGATGATCAGGATCAGCACTTTTATCAGTGTGTGTGCCCACCTACTGCATAAAGGTCCACTTTGTAGTTCCAAGAACTGGCAGAATGCTCTAGTGAGATAAGGAAATGTAACCATTCCTCTACGGGTGGCTGACAGGAAAAAAAAAAATTACTACAGGGAGCCTTCTGAAAATTCTTGATTTCTTCTACATTTCCCTTCTCAAAGACTTGGGATACAAAACTGCATCATTCAGGGTCCCTTGATAAGTACCAGTTTCCCACCCCCAAACACCTGGTTTAGCTGTTTAGATCAAAGATACATTAATTGGCAGAGAAGAACTTAAGAGGACAAAAAACACGTTTGAGTAGGCTAGGAGTTAATGCATTGGGTAACATTCCTAAAGGATCCCTTACAGTGCTCTTATCCCCTGCTATGCCCTCATGTGATAAGCGGTTAATGGATTCTAGACTTCTCCCCTGACATTGTTCTCCACTCACAGTTGCCCAGGGTTGCTGGTCAGACAAGGTCATGTTCCTGCATTGCAAAAGCCCGGTACTTTGAGGTCTCTGTCCCAGTGGGGATAACTGTCACCTTGGTGCCAGGGAGGCTCTCCATGGCAGCCTGTCTCAGCAGGCTGCTGTGGCTTCACAACAAGCTATGTGGCTCTTCTTGCTGCCCAGCTACTGCCTCCTCCTTTCCTTACCTTTGCTCCCTGCCTCAGTTCTCTCTAAATGTCAGCTCAGCTCTGCTCAACACTGCTTCAGCATTATGTTGTCCTGTTGTGGAGAGGATCCAAGCTGTACAGGAGACAGAGCACTTATCCCACAAGCTTGTCTTGTACGGACTGCAGACCTTCATCTCCTTTTAGCTTATTTTGAGCTTCATTACTTACTGACATTAACCTATACTTTTGATTAGAATAACACTATACCTGGGGTTTGACTGATGAACTCTCCTGAGGTACTCTCAAAAGAGTATTCTTGAACTCTCTCTGCCAGTGCAAGGTCAGCGCAAGGTCACCTGGGTCAGGGTAATCCTGGACATCAGTACAGACTGGGAGAAGAACTCATTGAGAGCAGCTCTGAGGAGAAGGACTTGGGGGTTCTGGTGGACAAAAAGGTCGACATGAGCCAGCAGTGTGCACTTGCAGCCCAGAAGGCCAATTGCATCCTGGGCTGCATCAATAGAGATGTGGCCAAGAGGGCGAGGGAGGTGATTGTCCCCCTCTGCTCTGCCCTCGTGAGGCCCTACTTGGAGTGCTGCATCCAGGCCTGGGGCCCTAGCACAAGAAAGACGTGGACCTGTTAGGGTGGGTCCAGAGGAGAGCCACGAAGGTGATCAGGGGGCTGGAGCACCTCTTCTGTGAAGACATGCTGAGAGAGTTGGAGTTTTGTTCAGCCTGGAGAAGAGAAGGCTCCAGGGAGACCTCACTGCGGCCTTCCGGTACTTAAAAGGGGCTTATAAAAAAAGATGAAGAGTGACTTTTTACGCGAACAGATACTGATAGGACAAGGGGGGAATGGTTTTAAACTAAAAGAGGGGAGATTTAGATTAGATGTTAGGAGGAAATTTTTTACTATGAGGGTGGCGAGGCACTGGAACAGGTTGCCCAGAGAAGCTGTGGATGCCCCATCCCTGGAAGTGCTCAAGGCCAGGTTGGATGGGGCTTTGGGCAACCTGCTCTAGTGGGAGGTGTCCCTGCCCATGGCAGGGGGGTTGGAACTAGGTGGTCTTTAAGGGTCTTCCAACCCAAGCCATTCTATGAAATTCTATGAAAAAAAAAAAAAATCTAGGTATAATGAAATAACTAAAATATTTCATTACTGACACCCACATGGCATTTGACCATCTAGTCTTTTATTTAATATAGGTTTCTTAAACCCACATGTGAATGGTTGCCTACTCTGCAAATCCTGCACCAGTTAGCATCTTTGAATCGTTCTGCTGTGTGTTGCCCCTCAAGTGTCACCAGTAAGCTCCGAGCTCATTAGTACTTCAAGTCTAGAACTCAGTAAAAAAAAAAAAGCTGTTCCAGCCCCCCCTCCCCCCGAACATTCATAGATGTAATATATGAGTCCATCAAACTGCTTTCTGAAAGCTGTGCTGGACTTTGAAACAAATAGTGGTTCATTAGTTCACGTATATTAGCTTGATTCTAACGTTTTAAAAAGGCTATCAGCCATCATCCAAATCAGTTTTGCATCTTGATCCAGCATCTGAAGCCTTGTTAAGTAACATCCCATCTGCTAACCTATATCTCTAGAGTCATTTAAGCAGCTAATGTGAATGAATCAAATCATTCCATCTGTACTGTATCAATATTTGGAAAGCTTTTCCTTAGTTAGAAATTTATTCTTTGAAACCAAGAATCTCATTTTTTTCCAGAGAGTGTACCACATTGTCTGATAATCCACTTTCTCTAATATTCTTAATCCTACAACCCTCCAGAAAAAGTAATAATTGCTGATAGAATGGATGATTTAGGCTAAACATTTAATGTTCTGATAAAAGTCGGTGCTCAATGAGACATGGGGAGGAGAAACTATCATTATTTAGGCAGCCTTTCCATGGACATTGGTATCCTGAAGTCTGTAAGTACAGAAACCTCTCTCAGAGAAGATCTGATATGTCTCCTTACTCTGAGGTTGCAGTTCTTTCCACTTTGTTATGAGTACTGTGTTAGGCAACCAGCACTCTGTGTACTGCTTTTTACTTTGTAGATCTGGGCACATCTAAATCATTGTAGAGGAACTAGAAAACATACATTTTAATTTCCATAGGCAAGGGCTATGCAGCAGATAGATTGCATGGCTCTGAAAGATCTCCCTTTAGTTGAGTCAATTATTGCTGGCTGCTATTGAGAATAAATTTTAAATTGTATGTATGCCTTTCCCCAGATTAAAATCATGCTTTTGCCTGCAACAATAAAATTAATTTTCTTAAGGCTGTTGATTTATATGGATATCCAGATAGGCATAAATAGGATCTTTCCTGAAGCATCTCACATTCATTTATGATTTCAGCCTTTTTCCACAAGAATCTTAGTCAATAGACACTAATCAAAAAAAGCAGTAGCTTCAACTCTACATTGAAAAGCAGCTTAGAGTCATTCATAAATGTTTCTCTAACAGGAAGGTGGATTTATGTCTTCAATAGTTATCAGGAAGAATTTTAGTAGAAAAAGAAAGCTATAAAATGATGATAAATAATGTTAAAATAGAATATATATTATAATACAAAATCAAAACAGTACATAATTCTTTTGCTTACCATTTGGACATATCAGTAAAAATATTTCAAAAGAACTCAGCCAAATTAATGGAAAAAAAAATTAATTCATCGTAAAAACTCTCACAGGTATCTCAGAGGAATAATAGTGTTTATCCCCTTGCTATGATAAGAATATTAGAAACTGTGAAGTCAAAGGCTGATTTCCTAATAGGATGGCATTTTGAGAGCTATTTTATTTAGAGATCCTATGCAGTTTAGAACCAAAGCTGAAATAAGTCTCCGTCTTCTGGGGAAGCAAGGTGGCATTCTGCTAAATGCTAGAATTTTATCATTTGAAGGGGGAAAAAAAAAAAAGGCAAAAAGAAAGCAGCCAGCAAGACCTAAGAATATAAAAGCATTTGAGATCTCAGAAGGAGTTTAAATCAATGCACTGCCACAGTTACAGCACAGATGAAAGAGCCTGCTGTCTCAATTGCTAGGAAACTACTTAGAAACTCTCCCTTTTATTTTTTTTTTTTTTTTTGGTAGCCCGTTACATTACCACTAAATGCAATATATAAGGACATCAATGCTTTGATGTTGTACAGCTACAACAAATGGAAACTAATATGGTAGAGCAGTCAAGGTATGCGATTTGCATTTGTATATACAAATATATACCCATCAATCTTCTTATTTCTATACTGTGTATCACTGCCACCCATCTGCCTCCTTCCTGTTACTTCCATTTTCATAAAAATGGCAATTATTTTATACTCATATTCTGAGGAGAGCAACATATATTTTGGGGGGTGTACAAATTAAAATTTTCTCCTGGCTCTTGTCTCTTAAACTACCTACCTCAAATTCATTGCTGGCAAAGGGGTTTAATAGTGATTTGAGACAACTTCAAATATGAGCACAGCTGCTGCCAGACATTGCAGCATTCTAGTTCTCACAGATTTAATCACACCAAGAATACTTATACTTCTTGAAAAGCAACATGTTATACAGACTAGATTCTCTGACCTGCTCCAGCCTTTTGCAGTGAACTAGCAGTATATGAGTTTATAGACACCTTACCTCTTGCTAGTTGAAAGTAGTGTAGGGAAGAACTGACACAAACATGCCTAGATTTACATCTCCTCTGCCACCTCTGCTGAAGTCCGTGCTATTATTGGAATAGAAAGAATGCAGGTGGGGGCTAGTGTGCGTTTTGACACCCTCTTCCCTACCATCACATGTCCAGCTGGGATTTCACCATGTAATCACCATGTTATGTAAAACTGAAGGCCATGGGGTAAGAAAGAGTGGACAGAGTAATGCCTGAAGGAGAGTGCCTGGTTTCTTCTTTCTAGTGTTATAGAAATTCTCTCATCTGCAACATCCCCCATTGGAAAAGGCAAGGACAGCATTGAATAGGAATTGCTTCAGTGGGTGATCTGGCTGGAAGTGCCTCAGACACTTTGTCCAGGGTTCTGCATGAATGGCACAGGTCCTGCACACATTCCCCCAGGATATGCCAGAGTTTGGGCAGGATGATAATGCATAATGAGGATATTTTCCCTGTTGCTCCTAGAAACATAGGTTATGGCGAAAATCCTGAAGTTCTTACGCCGATCTCTCAGTGAACAGTGCAGGAGATTTGTCCCAGCAAAGACTTCAGAAATTGCATTCTCTTTGTTGTGTAATGATTCTGCTAAAAGCAAAGGCATTTATAATGTTTTATAATTGATGTAGTAGTACCTGTCACTGATAATGAACATTTTCTTTATAGTATATAAATTAAAAGTTTCAGATTGATGTGAATGATTAAGAACAATCATGTATCCAGTAAAATTCTTTTTACACAATAATAATCTCCTGACAATTTACTCTAGTTCCTCAAGTAAGATTTGTAATGGCTCTAGATCCTTTGACAAAGTTAGACTGAGTATTTATGTTTATTTAGTAATAGAGCAGACAGGTCATTTCTTATGCAAGACATCAGCAGGGACCTTTGGATGCTTCCCCCATCATTGCATTTTGCAGAGCAGTTTTACTTAGTGCCTTAGCCTGTGATTCATTTCACATCCACATTCCCCAGTGAGATCATTCGGTGTAGGTTTGATTTACCAGCAGCATAGCAAGCATTGTGTCTTTTAGTATCTCATACATGTCTGTATAGATTAGAACTGTAAACTACAGTTGCAACTTACACTGAACAGTTTTATATTTCAGAATATTAAGAGTACAATATTACTGATCATATATAGCATGTTGGTCTGCTTGTCTCTTTCGGGATGCAAGGAGCAATTGCGGGAATGGAAAGAGGAATCTGGATCTGGTGGAAAGAAGGAGAGGTCAGATGTTAAAAATGAAATTGTAGTGGTTTTACTGCCAAGACAGTAGCATAGTCAGGCAATGCAGTAAAACCAAGCTTGTGCAAAATTATCTTCCTGTGTATAAGTGCAATAAGAATAATATACATTACCTTTGTAAACAGGGAAAAAATGAGTGCCTTTCTTCTCTGGTCCAAATTCTAGTCCAAAGCTAGAGGCAAACATAAGCAAGATGGACAGCTGACAACTTCAGTGGGATCTCAACCTCACTGTGTGTCCCATAGATTGCTCACAGGTCCTGCCTCTCATCATCCAAAGAAGGAAAAGCTACTTTCTACCTAAACATTTCAGGTGAAAGCCTGGGTCAGTGCACTGTTGAATGTTAATTTTCTCATACAACTGTGTCACTTGGATTACGTAGGACCAAGGGATATTAAACAGGTGCCATCTCTACCATGCAAAGTCCCAGCACCACTGCTTGCCAGAACCAGGGCTGATAAACCAAAAGAGCAACTGATCCACGCTTACTCTGTTTCTTGTACTCGTCCATAAGCAGCTTCTGTTGGCCACAGGCTGCTGGTCTGGAGCAATATAAACATTCGGATGTGCTCAGGTGTAAAGTTATATTTTTGTTTAGGCTTTTGCTTCAGGGTCTAAAGGGAAGCAAATTTCACTGTGGTCTTGAAAAGCATGATGCTCAGGAGAGGAGGTGAGATGACAGGGCTGGTCTGCAGTCAGATTCGTGCTTCTTTGCCAATCGGTGCACAAGGCATTGATAACAGCTGTTCCAGTAGCACCCTTCTCACATTTATCTCCTGTTGAGGTGGTTTAATAAGACATAAGAAATGAGAGGTGGCGCAATCGAAAGGTAGTTCCATTTTGAATATGGCTATAGCTGGACTGCTTTTCCTGGTCTTCACACCTGTAAAACAAGATATCAGCAGAAAAGAGAGTTCAACATTCTTTGCAATATTGCTTTGCAAGGGAGGGAAATCATGCCTGTTCCTAGAGCAGTCTGCAGGACTGAAGCGGTGGCATTAGCGATGTGTGTAGACAGGTTGGCTCAGTTCTTCTATGATTTTTCTGGAACTGTGAGTTTGAGTCTCACCTGGTCTACTGCCCTGCCACTTCTCTTGTGCTGAAAAGAGGGCACAGTGTCATTTAAACGGGTGATTCAGAGACAGCAAGGTATGACTCTAAAAACCTCTCTCTGTGGTGTAGATATTGTCATGACTGATGGGGCACAGTGACCTTTGATCTTGACTTTGTTCGACCCCTTTTTAAAAGGCAACAAAGCCTTCTGCATTGATTCATGGAAGATGCTGAAAGCCTAAAACACAAATATCCCCATCTGATAAGCACAGCTTAAGAAATTTTGAAGTTCAGAATGCTTTGGAATTTGCCAAAAACATGACAAAACTATTTCTGTTGGTTTTTCATGTATTAATGTTTGAATCTTTCTTGTTCCAGGAAAGGCCCATAAAAATAAGCACCTGCTTTTATCACAGTGAAATCAGTGAAAGGCATGTCTTTGGGTAATTATCTGCACCGTTGGGCACCAGAGTCATAAGGCTCCTAGAGAAGACAAGGGTCATCTGAAACCACTTGCTAATTCAGTTTCTAAGACTTTTCATTTCAGATAATATTTTTCTTTAATGCAGTGGTTTACATTATTTTTTTTAAAAATGCATTTTGCCTTCAGTTCTGGAACCTGCTTGGCTTCATATGGAAAGCAAACAGTGCAATGCACATAGAGCTAGAATTGATCCCTGAATTGCCATGTGATATCATCTTCTGCACATTTTTATATTATTGCAGTTCATAACACCCCACCATAAGATGGAAAACAGTAAAAGCCTCTTTATTTATAAGGTTATTACAGGTATCCTTCAGTGTATCTCGTGTATATATCCTGTCAAAAGATTTTGACAACAGTGCCTGAACTTGTTTCAAGTGACATGACGTGGCTTTTAACTGTTTTTTTTTTTTTCAATTTTAGCATTTTTAAGAATAGCTAATAAAAGTGTTACCTGTGCACTGAAATCATAGAGAATTCCTTGGCAAACAAAAAGGTTTGAATAAGCACCAGTCAAGTTTTGCCGTTTTATAGCCTGTACCAGAAATTGTTATGATGTTCTCTATAATTTCTCCAGGAAAGAAAAAAAAAAAAACCTCTTGAAGTCTATGGAATATATAACAGACCTAATTAATGCCCACGCGGTTTTGGCAGAGAAACAGATTTTGTGTAATGTAAATGCACTGCATAGAATATGTTCTTGTGCTTATGTTATAGTTTGTCCTTGTTTTTTCCTTGTGTAGCTATAGTGTACGATATTTTACAATATAAAGTATAACTTTCTTCAAAATTGTAAGTTGTACTTTCATTTCTGAAATGTGAAAAACAGTTATTTTATTTTATTTTTCCTGTATTTTTAACGTGTTGTTGCCAATTATGATCTGAGGTATATTTTCGTATCCAAAGATGATGTATGTGTTTGTGCACATCCACAAATTCGTGTTCTAAAGTAGGTAGCTATTTCATTGTTGTGCTCATTATGTGTGTGTGTAAATATATGTTTTATCAGGAGCATTGGTTTTAGTTTTTAGAATAAAAGCTGGATCAGAAGCTGAAAACACAGACACATCTGGAATTTATGAGCATTTCCAGGGAATGACAATTAATGGTAGTCAACCAACCCTGCCCCTGTTCACTAGTAGATTAGGATTTAGTTAATGAGAACATGTTCAGAGAAGAGTCAGGGACATTTTATTCACTTGTTGTCAGTTTAGTTGGGGATCTCTGTGTGTTTAAATCTGAGTTGATATCCACAAGGTAGTCTAGAAAAATCCGTGTCAATGATCAGGCTGTTCTCTGCTATCAGTAGTTCTGTGCCTACATGTTAAGCCCTACAGATCATGGGTCATTGCTTTATGTGTTTATAAAGCTATATTGCTAAACATCTAAAATAAAGTGGCCTGGCCTCCTAGTACCACTGAGTGGCAAATGGTAATTAGCAGAAGGGGACCGTTCTGTTCTGTATCTGGCAATGCTCACCCATACCTAGAGGTCTGCTTAGTGGATGCTCTTTGCTGAGACACTTTCACTGGAGCCAGACGCTTCTCAGGGAAAGGACAAGCTGCAGTGGGCAAAAATTGGAATACAGGACATTCCATTTGAATATAAGAAAAAACCATAAGGGAGATTGAACACTAGATTAGATTCCCCCGAGAGGCTGTGGAGTCTCAGTCTTTGGAGATATTCAAAACCCAACTGAATACACCCCCGAGTAGCTTCCTCTAGTTGACCCTTCTCTGAGCTGGGAGGTTGGTCTACTTAATTTCTAGATACCTTGCAACCTCAGCAAGCCTGTAGTTCTGTGATTTGCTGGACTGGGGCCTAAATGGATATGTGTGTTTCCCAAACAGGAAAATAAGTCTGGGGAATACCCAGTGTCTGCAGTCAAAGGTCTGCATGCTCGGCATCGGAGTCCTGGAAGGTGCACAGTGGTCACTTTGGGGGCTGGATGTGCAGGCTTGCTTCTGAACAGCCTTCAGATCTGGTCTAAGGGCTACCATTAGGAAACCTATGCATACCCAGTGTTATTAAGTCCTTTTTTTCCAGAACTGCACTAGTGGCTATCATGACATAGGATCAAGCAGCCAATTAATATCCTGAATTCTTATAGTTCATTGCCAATGAAGTTGCAATAAGGGTCATCCGATAATCAGTAAGTCCAAAAAGCTTGCTGACTTCTTTTGCTGCTCTACCAGGATGTTGCTGATAACTGGACTTACATTTCATAGGTGTGCAGTGCAATCCAGAATCAAGATTTCACTGTTATTGATGACTACTGCAGTGGACTGCGTGCTCTTCTTTACCTGAAAAGCATTGAGGAACTTAAAGACTGGAATGGACAGAGTCCTGCAACCATGCGCCATCAGAAAGGAAAACCGGTACCTAGAATTGCTGATCTGATAGGAAAGGTATGTTGTTTCATTGCCATTCGTGTATAACACTATGTCTATGCAATTCCAACTTCATTGTATGCAGTCTCTACTAATTACTTGGTTAACCACTGCTGCTGTCACAATTAGTCACCAAGTGTTTCTTTCCTTCAACATACTAGCAAAAGCTGAGGGCAGCTTAAGCAGACAGACTTGAAATGACTTGATATGAGATAACCTTTTTACAATAAATATGTCTCCACTTTATTTGAAACAGCATGTCTTTTTTTAAAGTGTAGGATGTAAAATTACAAATGCATTGGAACCAGGTCTGGAACTGCTTGTTTTAATGAAACTCAACTTGATTCAGATTGATACTAATACTGTGCCAGAAGTGCCAGGGTGTTCCGACCGTAGTGCAACATTCAGGAGATATGAAAGACTCCTAGCAGCAGACTTGACCAGCTGAGACAGCTTCTGTCGCAACTAAGGTGCTAGTTGGAATGCTAGATCAGGTAGCAGTGGTTGTACAGTCATTATACCTGAGCATTTCATGGTCTTTCATGTATTCTGACTCCCATACCCTGTACAAGGCAGGGAAGTTCCAGGTGAGGGACAGCAACACTGAGTAATTTAACAAATTCCATAAGATTATTTAACCTAGAAAGTCTGTGGTGGAATATGGATGTAAATTATGGTCTATCTGAAATCTTAACCTCTGGACTGTCTCTTCTCTCTGCTCTACTAGTTCCCTACTACAAAAACATCTTTGGAGATTTTTGCCAGATGCAGTAGATTGCAGCTGCCCCAGTACTGCTCACCCCTACACTAGGGCACCTGCTGATCCATGCTGAGAAGCAGGGAGGTGTAACTGGCTTCCTACTGATGCCCTGCTGCCTACTGCTCTAAGCAAAATACCTGCACAGCAGGGAGGCAGAGCTTTTGTTTCTGGTTACTAGAGGGGATCCCTTTGAAGACTGATTTCGGTTATACATCATGCCTATTGATTATCCTTCTAAAAATCTGATATAACACTGTTGAAAATGTTGTAAAAAGTAAAGAATTACAAAAGAATAGGATTTGGAGTGTCAAACGCCTCCAAATCTCTGCTTATCATTGCTGGTGACTGGAGTTGGATTTAGCAGGAGATTAGAGACTCCTGTATTGTTGTTCTCTGTGGAGCTCTGAAAATTATAACATTACCTTTCAGGAGAAAAGACAATCCCATTCCTAAAGCTCTAAATAATACGCTGCTTAAAAATAAAACAAGACATAAGAAGTTTCATTTTCATCTACTTATGTTAAGCACTTAAACCAGTCTCAAAGGTTTATATCCAAACTTCCTTTCTTTAACACCTGTAGAAATGTACACAACATTTTCAATTTATGTGACAGAAATTTTTTGCAGTTCTTCCTTAAAGCTGCATTCAGTCTTCTTTGTATTATCTTTGTATTTTGCTAAACAGACAACCATTGTCAAAGATGTTTCTCATGTCCTTTTGAATGAGAAAAAAATTACAATTCTTAGTCTTTTCCGCTTGTCACTACATCAATAATTAACTTTAAAAAGGTAGTGTGAAAAGATGCTTTAAGGGAGCATTTAATAATTCAAAGGAATCTTAACTTGAAACAGGTCACATGAAGAAGAATGAAAAACAAAGCCCTGTATAATCATGTCTGGCTGGCTGCTCTGTTAGACAGTTAAAAGTAGCAAGACGTACAGAATATAACTGATTGTGTATTTGATTGCCCTTAGCACAGAATTATATTATTGGATACTAAATACATTGACTACTAAATAATAAAATATAAAGTTAACTAGGCTGCACCATTGATAAGGTAGTGATATATTTTAGACCAAAGCTCAGGATGACTGTTTGTCCAGGAATGAACATTCAAGGGAAGAGGAAGAAAAATAATACAACATGGGTAAAAGGAAGTACCATGATAAATGATCTTACTAGGAGCAATCAGATACAAAGGCTTGATATCATTAATATTTATAATATCGTAATTAGCAAGACTGTGCCTAAGCAGTGTTATTAGTGTAACTAATTATGTTATCATAAACTAAGTTAGCAATACCATAGGAATCAGTATTCTTACCTTCATAAATTATTATCAATATTGGATTTCATGTACTTGTGCCTAGCAAATTCAGTTAAGTACTGCAGTTACATCTAGATTCGAACACAAGTATCTAGCTTGCTTGGCAGCAAGTAATAACACACACTCCTGATTCTCCTGCTACAATAAATTCACTGAAAAGCATGTCCTTACTCTCTATTTGGAACAGAGGAGGTAGCCTGCTGATGCGATGTGTACGTTCTCATTGATAAAAGTAATGTGTGTCCTTATCTTATACGTGGACTAAAATGTAACAGCCAAAATCCTTCATTCCAATTTTTAAAAACTTCCAAGGAGCCGTCTAAGTTTGTCGTGGTATTACTGTGAGATGAAACGCAGTTTTTCAGTAAGACTCCATAAGAAGCTAAACAGCAAGTACCAATGAAGTTTTGCATTTAAAAAAGTGAAAATGCTAATTTTAAAATGTTCTAATTTAGTTGCAGAAAATGTAAAAATATAAAGGAATGATTCTCCATTTTGTAAGTGACAAAATTCCTATTGATTTTCATATGGAAACATCGGGATAATTCAGGCAATTGATAATTTAATGAGAAGGAACTGTAGGACAAGAATAATTTTCAAAAGCATCAAGAACCACTTACCTTCTTGTTGTATGCAAATTCATTAAGCCTTTCCCAGTCCTAAGTATATTACAGAGTTAGGACTGGTCCTATTCCTAGTTAAATATGTTCATAATGGTATCTATTTTGATTCACAGTGCAATATTGAACGTTAATGTCTATATTTTACCCCCTGAGGTGGTAGATAGGGACAAGGAGCAGAACGAAGCCCTCATAATCCAAGAGGAAATGGTTAATGACCTGCTGCACCACTTAGACGTACACAGGTCCATAGGGCCAGATGAGATCCACCCAAGGGTACTGAGGGAGCTGGTGGAAGTGCTCACCAAACCTCTTTCCATCATTTATCAGCAGTCCTGGCTATCAGGGGAGGTCCCAGTTGACTGGCAAATGTGACGCCTATCTAGAAAAAAGGCCAGAAGGAGGACCCGGGGAACTACAGGCCTGTCAGTCTGACTTCGGTGCCAAGGAAGGTTATGGAGCAGATCATCTTGAGTGCTATCATGCAGCACATACATGACAACCAGGTGATCAGACCCAGTCAGCATGGGTTTATGAAGGGCAGGTCCTGCCTGACTGACCTGATCTCCTTCTATGACAAGGTGAAGGCTTAGTGGATGAGGGAAAGGCTGTCGATGTTGTCTACCTAGACTTCAGTAAGGCTTTTGACACTGTTTCCCACAGCATTCTCCTGGAGAAACTGGCTGCTCTTGGCTTGGGTGGGTGTACGCTTCACTGGGTTAAAACCTGGCTGGGTGGCTGGGCCCAAACAGTCGTGAATGGAGTTATATCCAGTTGGAGGCCGGTCACTAGTGGTGTCCACCAGGGCTCAGTACTGGGGCCAGTTCTCTTTAATATCTTTATCAGTGATCTTGATGAGAGGATCAAGTGCACCTCAGTAAGTTTGCAGATGACACCAAGTTGGTTGGGAGTGCTGATCTGCTCGAGGGTAGGAAGGCTCTAGAGAGGGATCTGGATAGACAGAACCAATGGGCCGAGGCCAACGGTATGAGGTTCAACAGGGCTAAGTGCTGGGTCCTGCACTTGGGGCACAACAACCCCATGCAGCACTACAGGCTGGGGGAAGAGTGGCTGGAAAGCTGCCCGGTGAAAAGGGACCTGGGGGCGTTGTTTGATAGCCAGCTGGATATGAGCCAGCAGTGTGCTCAGGTGGCCAAGCAGGTCAACAGCATCCTGGCTTGTATCAGAAATAGTGTGGCCAGCAGGACTAGGGAAGTGATTGTCCCCCTCTACTCAGCTTTGGTGAGGCCGCACCTCGAATACTGTGTTCAGTTTTGGGCCTCTCACTAGAAGAAGGACATCGAGGTGCTGGAGCGTGTCCAAAGAAGGGCAATGAAGCTGGTGAAGGGTCTAGAGAACAAGTCTTATGAGAAGCGGCTGAGGGATCTGGGGTTGTTTAGCTTGGAGGCTCAGGGGAGACCTTATCACTTTATACAACTACCTTAAAGGAGGCTGTAGCGAGATGGGGATTGGTCTCATCTCTCAAGCAACAAGCAATAAGACAAGAGGAAATGGCCTCAAGTTGCGCCAGGGGAGGTTTAGATTGGATATTAGGAAAAATTTCTTCACTGAACAGGTTGTGAAGCATTGGAACAGGCTGCCCAGGGAAGTGGTTGATTCACCATCCCTAGAGGTAAAAGATGTGTAGATGTGGTGCTTAGTGACATGGTTTAGTGGTAGACTTGGCAGTGCTAGGTTAATGGTTGAACTAGATGATCTTAAAGGTCTTTTCCAACCTAAATAATTCTATGATTCTATGATTCTATGATATTTTTATATAGCAGTGCACTAGCCTTTTGGTAATTCATTTCCTGCCCTAGTATCAGCATCAAATAGATGCTGCATGCAGTGTTGACACAATAGAGTGACACAATAGAGTTTTGTCATGAAATATTGTAGTATTTGATGACCAGAGTAAAATTAAAGATAAATACTTTCTTCTAAGCGGTACACCTGACATCGAACTGAAGCTGTCTTGCCATGCAGACACCAGATAAATGAGAAACTGAACAGTTATCACTGTCAGTTGTTACATTTATCACAATAATTTCCTTCCTAAACAGAAAGAATACTAAAAATGCTGTGCTAAATAGTGTGATGTAATAAGCAGTTTAAGAGCAGACATGCTGACTTTTGGCTGAAAAAGAGAATCATTTTGAACAGTGCCTATTCATGCTTCTACATTAATGCAACTAATACTTTTATCTGATAATTTCTAGCCCTTAACAAATGAGAAGCAACATAGAACTGGAAAATATTTTGTAAATTAAAGTGCTGTTTTTATGTTTTTCACCATTGCATAATGTATTGTTTGGTCTATAGACCCTCAATTTATCATCTTTGAGCCAGCTAGTACATATTTGCTAATAGTCTTTTCTATAACACTAGCTTTTTTCCTGTTTGCTAACAGCAATTGCTGCTGCAGTCAATACTTGCCATTGCCCCAAGATGTGACTTGTGATACCACACTACCTGTAATATCAATGAGATTCCCACTTAGAAATGCCAGTCATGGCTTCTGGTCACTTGATGATGCTGTTTTCCATAGCTCCACCAATTTTATTCATTCTTTACTAGGGTTACTAAGGCTACTAGGGTAACCTTATCCATAACTGGTCCAAAGACAGTCCTGGCATATGCTACATCAGACTCACAAAGGTGGACGAAGCCAGTCTTCAGGGCTTTCTTCCTCATTGCTTTTCTGATGGCTTATGTAGTGGTGGTTTTTTTTGTTTGTTTGTTTGTTTTTCTGTGGGAGGACCTGACATTTGAAACTTTGACACAGATGACTGTCATTAATATCACATCTGAATCACCCTTCTATTAAATGCATGAAATAAACCTTGTCAGCTTGTCTCAGCTATAATCTCAGTTTGCAAATCTAGACACTGAGATGAGAGAGTGGCAAGGTAATGGTGACACCACACTACCTCACTGACTCCCTCAAGGCACACTTACCTCAGCGTGAATGTAGACTGAGATCAAGTGCGTGATGCAAGGAGGCACAGTTAAGATGTACAGCACGCTCTTACAACCCAAAATTATTAGGGTGCCTGCATAAGAGAGATGGAGAGCACAGTTAGTATCTTTATAATCCCAAATTAACTGAATTATGTTTTAGAATAATGTTCCTGAGTTTCTTAGGAAGATATATCAACAGGAGTGATAAAGATAACTGTGTTCTCACCAGGCGTCTAGACAAGGTACAGTATTCCCCAGAGGTACAATTTGATCTCCTCTGCGTAGTCACTGTCTCACCTTGTCTGTTTATTACAGGAATCTTTTATTAGTTGATCACTGATATTACTCCAGGGAGCTGAAGTGATTATGTCCAAGGAGTACACTGGTGTCTGCTGATGGTAACAGAAGTGGTATAGTATATTTCTGTACAAACTTTCACCTAATGTCAGCTATAAAAATTATACTTAACACAGTGGTCTCTGTACATGCCAGATAGGTAAATATTAAAAATATGTGAGTTTATGGGTTTATAGGAACAGGTAAATATATACAGATACTTCATACCTTGCTTTCAGCACCAGAAGTTTTGCAAAAAATAAAAAGACATTTATTTGATCATGTCTAAAGGTTAAAAAAAAAAAATTTAGGTAATAATTTAGGTGTTTGGATTTCAGAATTATCCAAAACCCTAAGCAAACTTTTTCGTAATGGAGCCACCTCAACTGCTAGGATTATGCTGTAATGAAAATGTTAAAGCAATATCTGATAAAAACACATCAATAGACAGTTTCTCCAGCAAAGAAATGAAAGAGAATGATCCTGAACATGCACCATCAAGTGTATGAACTTCATTGAAAATTCTCGTAACTTAAATTTAGCAAAATGATGATTTTGTTCTCTGAATGCAGGGACTTCCTGTTAAGACTAAAATATGCACTCCCTTTGAGTATCTATGGGTACTAGAAGCTGATTCTTCTGAATAGTAGCAAACTGCTAAATTCTAGCTTGATTGCAGTCAAATCTAAATAATCTTTTTTTAATATGGCAGAGAGAAAAATCTTGCAAAACCTTGAAGATTTCATATGAAATATTAAATTATCTCTTCTATTAAATAAATAAAATGTGAACCGCCAGCTATGCAAGAACACTGTTGCCATGCATGCACCAAGTTTTGGCTGCTTTCAGATTCTTCGAGACTTCTGACTACCTTTACTGAGCAGAGGTTTTTACCCCTCATGTTTGGAAGTGCTCCTTGTGGACTGCAGTTTGGGAAGGCAAGGTTTTCCAGTATGGTAAAGAACTGTCCTCATTTCCAGCACTGCACACTGGCCAGAAATGCAGACAACCACATCAAATTAAAACCACATCATTAAAAAATGAACATTAGTGAAGAAACCTTTCTTCCCTTACTCCCGTCACCAGTTCTGAAGAAGAGTCAGAGAGGAGAAGAAAGATGGATTTCAGGCTGTTTGATCCCATTTCCTATTAGTTAGAGCTTGCACCTGAAATATAACTCTCAGCCAGTCAGAACCTCCGAAGTGTAAGCCAGTATTGATCAAGAAGAGCTCTTTGTTTAGGATATTATATGCACTGTGCATCAGCACACTCAGCGACTGTTACAGCATGTGCTTGTTGGGTTGACCGAAAATAAAGTTCTGCAAAAATATATCTGAAGCAGCACCTGCAGGCTTCCCCCTCTCGTTCCTTCATCTCCTTCCCTGGGGTGATGGAAGGTTTCCATGGACATGGCTCCACGTGGGAGTCTGATGGTCCATCTATGGAGCATCTCCAGTAGCAGTCCAGTGAACACCAGCAGAGCAGACCTCTGCATCCCACTGTGCAAGTCACACAGGTTGCTGCCGTTGCTGAATCTCCCAGTGTTTGCAAGCCAAAAGCAATCCCTGGCCTAAACATTAAGTAAAGAAAGAACCTCTCTAACATTATTTTTTTTCTTAACGGGTCTATTATGGAAGTTTATATTGTGATTATCTACAGTGTTGTTTCTTACGAAGACCACAGTTTGTTATATAAAATGTATCTTCCCTAACAGTGAAGCCATTTGCAGTAGAAATGGGTAAAACAAAAGGAACTAGGATTATTAAGGTAGATGTAAGTAGTTTAATCTTTGTGGGTTTTATATGTACTGTATGCTAAATTTGCGTTAAGCACTGAGTTTAAAGTTTGATATTCACAGGCAGTAAATGTGGCTATTAAGAAACAATGTATTCACATTAACTCCTTGGCGGTGGTGGTTTTAGTGCGTTCACTGCTGGCAACAGACATCAAGCCAGGAAAATACAACTCTTAATGCAAAAAGATTAAAAAAAAAAAAATCCAGGCACTGCCAAAAATACATAATTCTTTTTTTGTACTCTGCAGTTTGTTTTACTTAGGAAAACGGCCTGGTCATACCCTGCAGCATGCATTCATTACAGTGATCTTTGACTGGCAGATGCAGAGTAATAAGATGCATATTTTAGTGCTTATTATAATACCCTGTCCAAAAACAACTTGACAAATTTGTGATTTCGACAGTATCTCATTTTGCTGGCTGCAGTGCTCTGTGATTGCCTGGTCCACGTGGCTTCCAGATTATGCATACCACCAATACTGCTCATTAAAATGGCCACAGTTCACCAGTTTCGGTAGCTTGGAACGAACTTGGAATGAATTATTATACAACAAAGAGGCTGCTGTCATGCAGAACAAAAGACAAGCAAAAGAGAGCTTTGGCTTAATGAGGCTAAGTGAGTGTCTCCCCTGCATCACCAGCTACTTGACGGCCTTTGAGCATGGATTTTTTTCTCCACAGGCCAAAACCTTTGGTCTATTATTTTGTGTTTATGCACCTTGAGGCTAATATACATTTTAATATGCTGCACATGGAGAAAAAAATCAGCCATTAGATTAGAACATGTGCACTCCCTGTTAAGTTAATGACAGCCGAACATAGAGATAAATTTAGGTTTTCATATTTAATTATAGCACAGCGCAGTACGTTTAGCAAGGATAAATTGCACTATTATTATGCTTCATTTTTTTTGACATCTTTTCATATTAACCATGCGCACTTACCCCCACTTCCTCCCCAGTGTCACACATAATGTCTCTGTGCATCATCTTTCTCTAACACCATTAATTTTTTATTCTGTACAGTGGTATATGTATTATTGTATTTGTTACTCAGGGTTAGCTTGCTAGTTGGATAAAAACTTCAAAACAGTCCTTGTGTTAGGTGATCTACATAAGCAATAAGGACAGAAAAGACATAGAAGGAATTGGCTGGTGTGTCCAGACATGGCTTCTAATGTCTGCTGTCAGAGCAGGGCTTCCCAGCCCTTCCTCCCTGGATGCTTTCAGTGCAGTGTGCACTGTCTGCGACTGCAGAGTGGTAGCCCCTTTCTCAAACAGCTAAATTAGAAAACCCGGAGAAATAACACATGAAAGTTTTAAGTAGTTCTGCAGAATTATGAAGTTGGATAATATTAATATGGTAATGGTGAAGAATTTACTGTTGTTTTAGTGTATAGGAGCTAAAACAGAGCTAAGGTTGCTAGGTGGTATGTGCATTTGTTGGGGCTTTGAACATGCACAGCCTCTGTTTTTCACAGCTGTCACTCCAAGAACAGCATCAGGATTTAGGCCAGACTTCAGCCTTGTAGAAGACAATATAAGGTTGAAAGTGGAGGCAAGATGGTGCACAATTCAGCCTTACATATTCTTTTCAAGTTTTAATGGGAATGTTTGACAACTTCTGTGCTGCCGTGGATTTGGTGGTGATATTGGACTATTTGTCACTACCTGAGAAAGCACTGAGATTTGATTTCAACCCTGGGCTGAGCTATTCAGGTTGCTGTGGCTTGTGAAAAATATGTTTGCATGCTTCATAAAATTAAGGAAATACTGCTATTTTCCAAAGTGGATTAGAACAGGTAATAACTCATAGGAAGAAGATTTTCCTACTCCTGCTGTGTGTATAAACAAGTAGAAGATATTATGCTACAGGCTTATTCCTAGATTATTCCTTATTGGATAGTTGTTTCGTGACAAAAGACACTGTGGCTTGATGACCAGAGGGGTCATGACAGGAATAATAATCACCGTATGAAAGGGTGTCTGGATCTTGGTGATAAAGCATTCTTCATTGCAATCAGTCAGCACTTGCTGGTGCAAGAATTTTCCTCAATGACAGAGATCAGCTTTTTCATATTCATTGAAAGCAAATCAGTCTCTCTTTCCCCTTCCCCCACCCTCTTCCTCCAACCTTTGGTTCTGTACCAGCTTTTACTGCCAAGGAGATTTTTCTTTGTCAAGTGAAACTCAAGAGTTTGGCGATGTTTAGGACACAAATACTAATTTGTGGGACTGGTATTAGTTGCAGAGCCTTGTTCTTTGTGTCCTCACTGGTTAAAGCCCTGGCCAGTAGTGACTGATAGCTAATTGTCTACAGTTCAAGCACTAGAAAATGTCAGCAATTAATTCATGTGTGCAAAACTGTTCTCCCTGATTTTGTAAGTGCAGATTTTGATGCAAATGGCATCTGTGAAAGCAAGGTTGTGCCTTTCAAAATGTAAGCTATAATTACTAGTCTGAGAACCTGATGATACGAAGTTCTTCCTCTAGAATCTACCCCTAGCGAGACAAGTCATTTATTAACAATATTGTGTATTTCTAAGCAGTACTTCTAATCATCTTATTATTCATTAAGCACTGGTAAAATGCTTGATATTATCTGAGATGTAATCGTACGGAGATGCAGGCTATATTCTACAAATATCCAGATGGCTTAGAAACATCTATGTAATGTGAAATGTCTTTTCTGTATCTACAGGTAGCTATTATTAGTAAAAGCTGCTTTTATTTATGTGTTCCCATGTTGTTTATGGCACTAGTCACAGATGTACTTACTGATGTGCATGTAAAGACTTGGGCTCTTAGCCTTTGAAACAAACATTGCCCCTTAAACTTCTCATCTGAGGAAGCTGTCTACTTAGATAGCAAGCTGCTCTGTGAGCCACAATGCTTATGTAAGGAAAGCACAAAACAAGGCCTGTGGAATTGGTCGTAGCAGACTAAATATTATTTTTCAGGCTGTTTTCCAAGAACTGTGTTATTCTTGGGTTAGTTTTGAGAGGGATTTTGTGACTTCTCAGTTAATTTTCTCGACAACAACATCTCTTAGTTGTCTTAGGAGCAGATTTGGCCCTTAAGCACAGCCCTAAGTGTTGTGACATGCACAGATGTACCAGAAATCTAGAAGGAGTGATTTATGGGGAGAGGCTAAAGAAGCTGAACTTCAGAGTGTCCATATGTCCTTTCTAAATGACACGTGTAAACATAACAGGTGAAGAACTCAGTGGTCTACAAATATTTAAGGCTTGCAATCAATTGAGAGAGAGGAATTTTATGATGTAGAGTGAGAATTCGACCAAGACTGAGTTGAATTGGGAAAAAAAAAAAGGAAATGTTCAGGAAAAGCAATAGAAAAATTATCCTGATTGGAAAGCAAGTCTTTTTGTAGAAGTGATGGAGGTTTCATGCTGTGTTGCTGAGATTAAAGGGAGGGAGGACTTTTAAGATCTGAGTGCATGAAGTTTAGCAAAAATCCTGCCAGGAGAAATTTCAGGTTGCCAGGAGTATGTGCTGGGTGTGTAGACTTTTCCTGTATGATTTTCACGTGCTAGCATATGGCCCTTTCCAGCATTTCAGCTGTGCACTATGGGCTACCCTTGAAAGCCACTGCATCCTAACAATGTATTTAGATAGTGGCTCAATATAAGCTGCTGGACCCAACAGTATCTAATCACATGCAATTGAGATGTCTTCCTGCTTAAAGATTAAGATCATACTTAAGGACTATGATTATGTCCTTTTCCACCCCGTTTTATTTTCATTGCTATAAAAAAAAAAACAGTGACGATTTTTCTGTAATAATCTGTGTTTCTGATCCAACATGGATGCCTCAGCTCTGGGAGCAGTACTTTGTGAGTTTTTACGGACAAATGGATTAAAAATGTCTTTCTGTTTCATTGTCCATTAGTCATATATTGGCATAGGGCAACTGCCCCCAGTAACTGAAAGGAAGTGTTGGGCACACTATTTCTACATGTAGGAGTTGAGAAGAGAGGTTTCTGCACTGTGCTGACCTATCCATGCTGTACAGAATTCATTAAAACCCTGGAACCGCGTTTGGGTTGTTCCAGGGAGCAATTACAGCCAGCCTGTAATCTGCAGCTCCATAGCACATTGGGGCTCTGTAATAGTTTGAAGGGGCCTGGCAAGAATTTTATTGATTTCCTGGGATCTCATTCAGGCTGATTGCACTTGGGTACTCTGATGGCTGATGTTTAAGAACACCTACCCCAGCTATTATTAAGAAGGTGGGTCTAATCGTCACATAGGTAAGACCGTGTTTGCCCTTCATCCAACTCAGCAGACAAGTTTTAATTAAATAGCTCCCTTTTATTTTTTATGCCACATCTCTGTTTTTGATTGCTACATTTGGAACTATCCAGTCTAAGTCACTGTATAACCCATATATTGGTCAGGATATGTCATATCGTATATCTGTTCTTTCATTAATCATTTTGTCTCTTTCCTGTTTGACTGCTTGCAATAATTAATGTATTTTTTGCTATTACTATGTAGTATTTCTTCCAAGTTGCTGATTTATTTATACATAAGAACTATAAAATACCGTGTTGTTTTATACAGTATGTCTGGATTCATGAGAAACCCAAAAGCGTATCACTGAAATATTACAGGGTTTTTTTTTTTTACATCTTTCAAGACAAGACCTTGCAGTTGAGTTTAAAGTAGTTGAATTCTAGAACCTATCTATTATAATTTTATTTATTTATATTACCTATCATTACAGCATAGAGCATTGCATCCTAGATGCTAATCATTACTTACTATTTTCTGAATAGTTGCACTCTCATTTAAAATATTAAAGAAATGCCAAAAGGCATCCTCTCCAATTCCGGACTAAAAGTTTAATCCAGACTCTTCACTGCCTTTACTGAGCCTTCTTTCAAATGCTGAGCACTGCTGACATTTTGAAGTGTCCATTTCAAAAATTTCCATTTGTAAATTGAAAACCAGAAAGCTCATCATAAACTACAAAGCTCTATAAGCACAAATATATCTACATGTTCTCTTTTACTCAGAATGTATAACTAAGCTATAAAAAACTCACATGCCATTTACATTAGCGTAAATGACATTCTGAAGCCTCTAAACGTACCTGGTAAAGCAGGAGCACCAAGAATCCTTTGGCGACTGTAGCATGAGCATGGTTTTCATAATCAACATTTATAAAGGAGCATCCAGAAAGAGTGAGCATGATCTTTTGGGGCTGCTGCTCTGGGTGGTACAGAGCAGGTTTAATTAATGTCTCATGCTCCAGAATTTCCCCCTTTCTCTTCACAACAAAATCATAATCATTAATTTGATAGACTCCGGCCATTTTAATAGCAAGTTTAATATTAATTAATTAATTAATAGCTTGGTTTTTGACCTACAGTGCCTGCTCTGTGGGTGGACTTCTGTGCCTGCTGCTGGATTTTGGCCTTAGTTACCTGGATAAAGCAGATGGAGGAGAAAGTTAGTGTTTACATTTTTCCATAGGACTTAATTTATTTCTCTGTTGTTTATCACTGAGGTATTTTAGTCTACATGGTGTGAATTGTTTGCAAAGTTGTTTATAACAACATTGAGTGATGAAACTGCAGTTTGAAAAGCTTGAAAGTCTGCCTCCATTTAGGGAAAAAAAAAAAAAACTTAATTGCTTCTCATCCAGTCTAAAAAGTTTGTTTTAGAAACCCAGGGCTGAGAATTGCGACCAGCCACATTTAAGCCCATCTAGCTCAAAAACAAGCTTCTGCTGTTAGAACCTATCCCAACTGACCGATGTTCATTTAGAAAGTGGAATTGGATCAGGATATGACAAATGGTTCTTGAGTAGTACCTAGGTACGTTCAATATTTACTTCCACATTTCCAGTGGAATTAATGCTAGTTCAGTTAAAATTCATTTTAAATACATTCAAGGCTAGCTTTGCGCAATTAGCCAGGTGCTGCTGTGAAAGGGACTGTATCACAACATAACTTGCTTTGAGTTTCAAACACTGAGAGATTGTACAGTGTTATCACTCCAATACAAGACAATTCTATAGTCCAATGTCCAAGATAATTCTTTTGCAATGAAAACTTAGAGAATCAAGAATTAGATAGGTAGTGGTGGATACATCAAAACCTCAGCTCATAACCGTAGTCAACTCTCCCTGTCTCAGTCCCACAAGGGTAATTTAATTTTCTTCCTGTCTTGCAGCTCATAAACATGCTTCTCTTCACAACACACACCATATGCTGTTGGAAAAGGGCCGTAAAATTTTATAGATATATTTGAGGGTATTATAAAAGGATAATAAAGTAAAAATAATGCAAAGAAATAGAAATTATTGAACAACTGAATTAAAATATTAGGCTGGGGTAGTTTCATTGCATTTGGTTTCTACTTGGCTATTACAGTCATGAAGAGGTGGGATTCTTTTTTAGAGTTAAGAAAACTAAGAAGAAATTTGATTTTAACAGTAATTGTAAACATTTGTTGAAACAAATGATTTTAGTACATTGTTGAAGACTAGTTTTAGCTACATAACTATAAAACTGATTTCTGTTTTTTTTTTTAAAATGCTTTAAATGGTTTTAGGGAAATAGTTTAGAGATTAAAGTTTTCACTTATACAAATTGAAATGTTAAGTATTTAAGAAGTGTTACAATGAAAATAATAGTACAGTGATGGTGGTGATCTAATTACAGATATTTTGTTTAACCTGAAATCAGTTTCAACCCCAAACATGTCCCCTTTGTCTGGAAACCCAGCAGAGAAAATATTGTGATTGCTTTCAGTAATGTTGCCCTTGTTTTCCTGTTCAGAAGTGAATATTACACAAAATGGTAATATCTTGAAGGTGAAGATGGACAGTAGGAAAGTCTGCTGACTTGAGTAGCATAGTTTACCTACGTTTTCCCAGACAGAACTTCTGCAACTCAGAATTTCCACTCCAAATAGTGGGTATTTTTCCCACTAAAATAAGATGGAGTACTAGACATTTGAACTCTTTTCATGGAAAGAGTCTCTCAGAAACAGTTGCAAAGAAATACAAAATCTTTCAGGGCTTTCTCTCCCACGATGGCTCCATAGTGGCTATTCCTGGCTCACCCTACATGGCCCTCCTGCCACTTTCTGCCCATCTTGCCTTGAAACCTGCTGTCATGAAGCCTGGTAACCCTCATGTCCTGGTCCTGACCACTGCATGTAAAGTGTGCTGTAAAAAAGGCTGGCTGGTTATGAAAATCTTATGTTGTAGTGTTTGTCTGGGCTTAAGTTCTGGAGGAATTTTTGAAAAATAACTTGTAGCTTCAGTGGAACCAGTTGTGAAGTGAGCTTGGCCAAAAGGTTCAACTTTATTTGTGCCCCTGATAGCTTGTATGTAAACAAGAACAGTAAGACTTTAAGAAGGCTACTGTAAATTTTACTGTGATCTATTATAGCTGATGGTATCTTAAATTATTCTTCACCCCTTACCACAGCAATCAGAAACTTCAGATAAACACTGAAACCTACTTTGCTTTGTCTCACTACAGGGGTATGTTCTTTTCCACAACTTAAAAAAAAAAAAGAGAAGATATATGTCCCGTAAGACATATAAAGAATACGGCATGAAACACAGAGTGTGTGTATCTGTTTTTCATGGGGGGATGCTTGAAATGAATTAGACTATTTTCCAGGGAAAACTTATGGCACACTCCTTGCTTATAAATTAACAACAATGAAAGTGGTAAATTAAAATTGCGACATCGATTTCATTTTTAGCTCTGCTTTGCATTTATATAGAAAGATTTATTACTGTGATTTACCTTCCACTAAGAGGTAAAAGAAAGGAAAGTATAAAGTAGCAGCAGTTGTAATTATCTCCTAGAAAACTTCAGCTTGCAGAAAATGCTGCAGCAGGTCTGCTCAGAAGTGTAAGTTACTGCAAGCACACCAGGGCCATCCTCCCTCCATTTTCTAGGCTGGATTCTCAGCATTTTCTGACATGTTAGTTCAGCTGCACAGTTCAGCACATATTGAAGGGAAAGACCCATCTGCCATCTCAGATGAAGTACTGACGTACTGACCTTCTGTATGGCTTCCACTTTTTCTTTTTTCTTTTCTTTTTTTTTCCCCCCGACTCCCAGCATGTGCTGGAAACTTGGAGTGGTGGTGGCTTGGAAGTCCTAGATGGGCTGTTCCAGGACAGAATAACAAACCAGGTCTTGGCTCTTTTCTTCAGCACAATCAGTACCAAAGATTCTTTGCTTCTTACATGCTAGCTTAAACCCCAGGGTGAAGACTATACTCCATGACTCCATTCATTTCTTGTGCTTGCTGCATTTTCAGCAATGTTCTTTTTATAATATAGCTGTCTAAGGTGACTGAGGTGGCTTAGGGGCATGTCCTAAACTGTGGAACAAGCTCCCACAGGATTTAAGAATCTATTAGTGCCTTTGCCTTTCACCCTGAGAGTAAAAGGCACTTTTTCAACTTTCCCTTAGCTCTGCAGAAGTGTATCTACACTACTGCTTGCTTTTTTTTTTTTTTTTTTACAGGAAGGAAATTAGTAAAATCTTACAAAAACAAAACAGCCTGCCCTGTACCCAAAGAATGAGAATGAGAGAGCAAGTAAGCCATGCAAGATGGGTGGAGTTCATTAGTTAGCAGACACTGCCAGGATATTTTAATGATGAAGGTGGCATAAAACCTTTGCAAGAGAAGACAACAATATGAAACGTGTCCATTTTATCTCATTTCTTTTGTTGTCTGAAATAGAAATAGACTCATGAGAGGCAGGCTTAAGAAACCTGATTAAATACTGAAAGGAAATGAAAATTAGTTCCCATTTCTGTTGCCTAGACTGATTCTGTGCATACTCAAGTTGTATTATTTTCAGAAAAAAGTAAGACATTAACACCAGAATTCTCAAGGTATTTCTCATTCTTGAAGAGAGGGACTAGGTTTCTGGGCTACTCTTCAGATATGATCCATAGTCCCAGTATTGTCATTAGGACCTGCCAAGTATTTGGCGTAGCTGAGATCAGCTGCTTTGTTATAAAAAGGAGTCAGTGAAGCCCCAGATTTACTCATTTTGATTGGGAAAAGTGTTTAAATACTTTGAAGCAAGTTTCTTCTAAGGAAAAAAGAATTAGTAACTAATTATATGAAATGAGCTGAGTTCCCATGGACGAAGTCACCAACACTAAGTTTTTAAAGCTGTGATTTCACTTAGGAAGGAGAATCAAATCAAAATATTATGATCTTTTGATCTGTCTCAATGTCAGTATCAGTGTCACTGATACTAGTGAATGTGCCTAAAATAAAACTTAATAGCATCCTGATGATGGTTTGCTTCCTAATTAAGACTACATTGGCATTATGCAGAGTATGAAAGGAATCCTATGTGTTAAGTGACTGTAGAATGGAGAAATCACGTACCTTAAGGACACACCTGGTGCAGGAGCTTACTTTAAGACTAGATTGAAGATGCATCTCAGACTTTACCTTATGCTGGAACATTGTTTATCTTCTTGTTTGTTTGTTTGTTTGTTTTAAAGTTACATTTGTGCTTTTCCTGTTTTTGAAGATGAAAAATGTCCTTAAATGTTAAAAACTGCAGTGATATATGTGTTAAATATCTCCATGCTAGGACTCTTTATGGTTATGCATTAAGTCTTATAACTCTGGTTCCAGAAAGTCCCCAGTGACAGAGAATAGCATTTATTGAAACCAGTTGGATGTTAATTCAATCCACCTGGGCACTAACATCAGAAGTGACTAGATTCCTATAGGCATCTAACTTCAGAAAGTAGAGATATGTCTGTAGTTTCAAATTAAATGTGCCCGGGAATTTTCCTGGGTACTTAGGCCAGCTGGCACTGAGCAGCCTGTGCCAATGATCAGAAGCTGTTAGTCTCCAAAGCAGGTTGGCTGCAGGCAGGCTGCCTGCTGGGAACTGCTCCTGGAGCATGCCAACTTCCAAAGCCTCTCCAGGAATTGCCTGGGATGCTGATAGTGAGCGCAGGCCATAAGCAGGCAAGAAAATGTTGTAACACTTTTTTAGGATAGATGAAAACATCCCTGTGCCCAGGAATATTCCCAGAGATGTTTACTACTGTGGATATAGACTGAGACTCTTGCAAAAGGATTTTAAAAAAAAAAAAGAGAGAGAGAGAAAGCAATGATTATAGCAGTATGTGAGTGGGCATGAACAATGGACAGATGGACATAAAAATGAGCTATATTGGACGTTTGTGAACATTGCACTGGGAAAAAGAGCTCTAACAGTCTGAGGCTTCAAAATGAAGAAAACCAGTGAGAATTTTTAGAAGCATTCCAGAAATATCTTCTATCTAAGATAAAATAGAATTTAATGTAATGTGTGTGACTAATATACGTATTTATGTATGGTGTGACTAATCCAAGTGTGGACAGTGTAGAAAAACTATAGCTCACTATCTGTCCGAATGTAATAAGACAGCTAACCCATGAATTCATTGCATCCTAATGGATGAATTCAGTTTGTAGGTAAGAGTAGGACAAAGTTGCAGTTATTCAAATGAGAGCCCTCAGAAACTATTTTTACATTAAGAAGATGTGCAGGCAAATAGGAATGGAGTTGCAGAATAAAATGTTTGGTGCTGCAGACTGGTGTCCATACAATATGCATTTCAGAGAGTTTTTACTGTGTTCTAACTCTAGTCTGGTCTCATAGGCTAAATGCCCATTAGCAGCTGGAGCTCATTTTAGGTGTACTCCTGGAGCACACATTCAGGTTTTATTTCATCCAAATCCAGTTTGTGCTCTCTGCAGTGAGAACCAAAGCACAGTGTGTGGGGATAATCAGGAGATTCACTTCAGAAGCGTACTCCTGATCTAAACTAAAACACTAATGTGGCGGCACCTGGAGAGCTCATGCAGCAGCACTACAGCGATGCAGAGCTAATGTGCACAATTAGTGAGCAAACCAAGGCCTGCCATCAGTGGAGCAGAGACAGAAGCTGTTAACCACATAGAAAGGAAAATGTTTGCAGAGACAAGGAAAAAATTTGTGCAAACATAAATACATGAGCACAAAGCAGAAAAGGAAAACCTACTGGTAGTTGTCTCGCATATGGAATTCTTTGCACTGGCAAGAAAATTGTTTTGCCAAAGCTTGCTTACAATAGTAAAAAGAAAAAAACGCACCATAGAAAGAAAATAAACTGACTCAGAAAATGTACTTTTGCACATACCCAGCTTTGATGCACTACACAGGAGCAAAAATAAACTTTTGCTGCCATTTGCACAAGCATGATCTTTAAACTAAGAGCAGCAGCACAAAAACAGAGAAGAGGTTGAATGCCAGTTGGGCAGTCAAACATCTGTAAATGTTAGATAACAGATTTTGTTGGCGTTTTGTGAGAATCTAAAACTGCAGACAAACAAATACAGATTAGCATTACACAATAGAACAATCAAAATACCAGTAGAACAATGTAAATTACAAGAACAATACCAAGGAAAAGTGGACACATTATAATACCAGGAAATATAAATAACACACAAACACGCTGCTTTTAACTAAATCAAGTGAATGAATGAGATGTGTGGCTAAACTGGGGCAAACAATTCATAAAAGTCACACACAAAAAGCCAGAAAACTCCAATAGGTAGCAATCTGTAAGATTCCTGCAGCAGTGTCTACTGGTGTTTTAAAGGTCTAGCATGTCTTCCAGGCATAGAAGAGCTGGAAATGGATGCAGCAGTACAGCCAGCAGAGCATTTGCTTAGTAGAATGTCCTCTGCGCTCAGAGAAGAAGCAGTAAAGCAAGTGGAAGTAAAGAGGACATAAGTCTCATTGCTGAGGTTTTCCAGAGCCACAGGTCAAATGAGCAGCAAGCCAGCAGTAGAGAAGAAGCTGTACATATGCACAGTGTTAAGCAATTTAAGCAAGGTATTATACAGACCTGCAGGTCTGCGCTTACAAAAGTGAAAGTAGTGTTAGTTTCTGATGCAATACTCAAGTATTTGCAAATGTATTAGATATAAGAGTTGAAGAAAGTAGCTACGTCGGTACCTTTTGAGCATCTTTTGGGGGTGATATGGGTGGAAGAAAATGCAATTTGAGATCAAACCTGTTCTAGAAGAATACCAACAGTATAAGCAAGAAGAACAAATGGGGCTTGCTGGGATCGCTGCCATAGCTGTATAGGTGCAGAAACAGAACAGCAAAAGCTGTAGCTGATCATGATTACAATCCCATCTATCTGCTTGAAATGACCAAGGCAATAAATCTAAAATGAAATAAAATGAGATGAAATTGCATTTGACTCCTGGAGCACTGGATAATTGCTGACCTCCCAAAGGCTATTACCCAGCTCCTAAAAAGTAAAAACCATGCAGGATAGACCCACACCTGAAAATGGATAAGTCAGTTTGAAGATTAGTAGGATTCATAAACCATCTCACAGTACTATTCGAGGCTTTTCAGATCCTTACGGTTTCCTGAAATGATTACTAAAGAAAACCATGCTATGAATGTAACCATTGTGATTCTCTTAGGTCTTCTTACATATAAAGGAGCTGTACAAAATATCCCACTGCGCAGCTTCACAGTATGCCAATGCCTTTATATTGCATGATGCAGGGTGCTGGAGGCGCTACTGTTTGAGTGAGGCATACACAAAAATAGTACTACTGAACCTGAATGTCAGATCCTTAAAATAATAGAAATAGAGAAAACTAGGAAATTCAGCAGAAGCATTAGTTAAGCCAGGTCTTTGTCAGTTTGAGGAAGGGGCTACAAAAGAACATCAAAGGAATGCTTGAACAAGGCAAAGATTTAGTGTCAGTTCATGCCCATCAATCTTTCACATTGGCCATATGAGCAGGGGCAAGTCCCGCCAATCTCCTGGAGTACTGCAACCCCACAGGTGAGTGAAAGTGTACGGCACTGTATTCAAGTTAGAGCACCCACATCACTGAGCAAAAATGCCATTATGGATCTGTCAAAGCTGCACTGGGACAAAATCCTCCATTCAAAAGGATGACTGTATACTGAGGAGCATCGAGCTGTACAGGTACTTGCATTACCCCTGGAGAAACACAGGCCTAACAGAAGGGAGAGCTGTAAAAAATCCTTGCATTCTTAAAAGCCTTTGAGGAAAAGCAGGGCAATGGACTTTCAAACAGCAAATCTCAGCACCTAACCTTAGCTACATTAGTCAGACTTCCGTAGCTTGATAGACATTTTGCAGCACACCCTGCAGATGGAGTGGTTAGGCATTCCAGCAGCCCCACTACCCAAACTGCACTTTGAGACAGTGGACCCTGGACTATTTCTGTTTCATTCATGCGGATAACCTGGGGATATAAATCTAGTTCACTTCTCATCACTTCCATCACTATCATCACCTTGCAGAAGCTAAAATGGCAAACCTGAGTCAAGAACTGAAATTGCTAAGTCTTTTTAAGAAACCAGCAAAGAGCAAGACATGACATCCTATGGTGGAAAAATGGCACTCACAGAAAGCACTCACAGTAGCCTGATGCCGTACTGATGTCAAGACACGTGTACACCTCAATGCCTGTTGCCTCAGGAAGCATTACAACTGGCAATGGTGAAAGGAATAACAAAAAAGAAAGGAAATCCAGAGGGCAATGCTATGATCAGCAGGCTAAGAGCCACCAAGAAATATGACCCAGGACTGCCAAGATCAAACCTTTCCCTCAAGATACATCACGGACTTCAGCACAAGCCACCCACATTGAAGAGACCTTGGAATTTGTCTAAAGTAGGAGTGGGTGAGCATATTTTCTAGTGTCACACCAAATGTCTGTGTAGGATGAGCAGAAGGCAAAGATGTGGATAAGGGGACACTTTCTTTACCAGGTCTTGGTCAGTGGGACAGAACACAAACTGATGAACAATCCATTGATGAACTTTAGAGCTGACTTTTTAAACTTCACACTACTCCAACAGCTATGTGAAAGGCAGTCTCTTCACAGAAAAAATGCCCACCCAAGCTTTATGCTGCTAGCAAGTCACGTTTTGTGCAGTATTGAAGATGACAGACTAATCCTCCTAACCCAAATTGCCAAGCAAGTTGAGTTATGCTTTTTTTTTCAGTAATAATTACTAAGTTTTGTGTGTGCTGTTTCCCAGGTTAAGGAAGAACAGTTATATTTATGTTTAATAATGCCATCTCAGCTGAGTGTAACTGAGGGATGTCACAACAATGAGCTTGCTTATTCCTGCGTAAACACATTTGTGTGCAGAAAATTTAGAGAACTCTGCTTCAAAAAAATATGACTGAGAGAAAATAATGCATCTGGAAGAAGGATTAAGGGCTGGAGTGAGGTGCCCTCTCTCTCTCCCTCTTCTGACGTTTGAGCACAAATAAACATTTGTCTGAGTCCCTGAGAGCCCCACCAGTCATCACTTTCCTACTCTCCCTCGCAGCCTTGCCCCTTCTCCTTCTCCCCTGCCACATCAGTGGGTGCTCCTGCTCAGCACCAGGCATTTCCCATAGCCATGGGGCATGGGAGGGCAACCCTGACCATCTCCAGCAAAATCAGGTGCTGCTTAGATACTTCACAGCTGTGAGCTGGCTTTGTGCCACTGTTGTCTGTGAAGCCCATGTAGCTAAACTGTGGTTTGCTACCCTGCCGCATCTCCCTGCCCACCCCACTCCAGGTGCACACCTGATGATAGGAAGCAGCTTGTCCTGCTCTGGTGTCATGGCTTATCAAAGCAATCTTCTCACAAAAAGATATTTGAGAGTAGACTTATTGCTCATGCAAGGTCACTCGTTGCATCTTCTCTGTAGGCAGGAAATGGTCCCATCCTTCTGGAGGAGAAGCAGCAAATCTCTCCTGTGTGGTGACTGCTCCTGCCTTTGTAAGCCACTGAGACTGAAGCTGTCCTAGGAGCTTTATCCATCAGAATACACAACACCTCTATAAAATAGAGGAAAAAAGCCAGAAACACAGAAGACATGGATTATCTATAATAATATAAATTATGTCGTCTGTGACCTTTATAGCAGCAGCCCTGTTGTAGACAGCATTAACGTAGAGAAGCTGCACTAAGTAGAAAATTTTGTTTCCCTTTCTGTCTTATGTTAGAAATAGCTATAGATGATATTTTTTGAGCTGTAGATTGGATCACTGTAAATATCTGGCATAACTTTAACAAGATGAATTATATCAAGAATAAAAAGAATATTGTTTTTACAATTTAAATGAGGATTTGATTTTAGAATACCACAGTTTCTGAGTACAGAAGCTCTGCAGGACTTGCATGATCTCTCATCCCCAAAGGGGTATGTTACTGGGAATTATTTGGGTGCAGAGCAGCTGAAGACATGACTTTTTTCAAACAATGTGAAAGAGGTGGATGCCATGGGCTCCATTTGACTTTTCATTGGGCACCTGTAACTCCTGTGATGAAGTCAGATGGAACCATGGGTGCACGTCCAAGAAGAGCGGGCTGTGGTCAGCCAGTGGGACACGGTCCCCGTTCCCCCTGTCACTGCACAGAAGCTTAACCTTGGGTAACTACTTGCATGTTTAAAGTTCAGCCATGTGCAAAAGCTGTAGGATCAGGATAGGAGTTTCACTGTAAATATAAATTATATAGTTTGTTGTGCCCTGCGGATCCTTTTGAGCTGCAAAATAGCCCAATGAATGCACAGTGCAAAGTGATATGTAAAGGAAAGGTTTATGTATCTCCATTGTTTATATGTAAAAAGCACATGACCATTGAAAAAGTGGATGGCCTGTTGAAGCAATATGTGATTGTGGTTATATTTAATAGCAGAGGGAAAACTGAATGCATATACTTGCAAGCCGAGCTGTGCATACAAATCAGTGAAGTCTTGTAGTAACAAGATGCTCAGAACTCATTTTAAGGCTATTATAGTAATTTAAAACAAGATAGTTTTTAAAAATACAGTTATATGTGCCTATCTGTATGTCTAATGATTTGCACATTAGATTTTTAAAACTCAAATTCTTCCTTGGGTTGACTTGAGTGAAAATCTAATCAAATTAGCATTTTGGAATATACGACTATTGTAATGTCATTTTCAGAATATAATAGTACTTTTGATATTATACTTTAGCTGTTATAAAGACAGATAAATATGCAAGAAAGGCACTGTGGGAGACTTGGAAGCTTGATTCTAATGAGCACTATTTTGTTTTCTACCTTAGGTTTTTATATAGCATCTATTACTTTGGTACCTACACATTGACATTTCCTCACTGTTTGGTGGTGATGTAGAAAACATTTATACCAGTTTAGTGAAGGTATCACTTTTGTAATGCATTATTGGTATTTTATTTGGATAGTAAGTTAGATATAATATTAATTTTAAATAGTTTAGCAATTACTTATTTCTTTACAGATCTTTTTAAAAGTTTTAATAACTTCAAATGATCAAAATTCTTCATCCTCAGTTTCTTTCAGTGGACCATTCCAATTTCACCATCTGGGTATATTGTCTCTCTCTTTTTTTATTTTTTTTTATGTCATATGTTATGTCTTGATTTGTTAGATATTCAGAGCTGTTGGAAGGCCTGAATCAAACCAGAATACCCAAAATCCTCATAGGAAGGCATTTAATGTTTTCTCAAGTTGGCTGAAGTGGGAGTTTTGACTGTCTAGGGGTAGAAGCACTTAATGCCAAAACTATTTGTATTATGACTCTTAGTATGAAATTTAGTTAGCTTAGATTATCAAGTTGATGATAAAAACCATTGCTTGTTGGGTATGAAGGCTTTAAAATGCAGTGGCGGGCTTCTTGGTCTTAACTGCAAGAGCTGACAAGAGCTCATTTGTCTGAACTGAATACTTTACATTTAAATTAGGATTTTGTGAAGTAGAGATGGAAGGATCACTGTGTGTGAAAGATGAATGAGGGAAAGCATTGTAGTCTGTGCAGAAGGAGGATAAGTGCTGTAGTTCATCTGACATCAGAGATGGATTACGATGAATCTGAAGTGGTTGAAGATTTGCTTAGGAATTATTAGCAATGGTTTGCATTTAAGTAATCTATTACTGCAATAACATATATATAGTTATGTGATGTGTAATCTACCAGAGAAAAGTGGAGTTTATTTCTAGATATATCGAAATTATGTGCTGTTTACAGTATAGGCAAGCTGGTAATAAATCTAGAGCTTCCATGCAAAAAAATGCATCAAAACAAAAAATGGGGCAAACAAAAATCTGAGGAGGTTCCAGCAGATGGAAAAAGTATATGCTCTTACCACTTCTGCAAAGTTTAAGTGTGCTAGCAAAAAGTATTTGATAGGTAAATTTGCAGCTAAAACACACTCAGCAATGGTGAAAATGCACTTTCCTTTGCACCCAGTAGCAGCAGTGGTTATTTTAATGAATATACTCAAAGCATCACACAGTGGCTGTCAAAATCTTTGGTTCTTCCAGAGGCTAGAAGAGGTGGTTGTTGCTTACCCTCTTTGCCTAGTCTCCCAATCCCCTGAGAGCACAAATTTGATTGGCCTGACTCATTTAACTGTATATTTTTTATAAAAGTCCCTGATGCATACGCAGAGTTTCACTGTGTAAGTATTGTAGGGTGTGTGGGCCTGTATTTCTGTCAGGGAGATGCTGGGAGGGAGTGTGGGAGAGCTAAGGAGGGTGCGGATAGTGTGCAGTTCACCTAGTCCTGCTCACAGGGTATTTTTGCTCTCAGGCTGCATGGTAGTGTCAGGTTGCTCAAGGAGCTTTTAAACAGGTTCACATGGGTTATATAGGCAGTTTAAATGCAGCTTCATGGGGCTTCACAGTTCTAGAAATAGGGCTAGGCTGCTTCTTGTACCTGACCCAGCTCATTTAGCACAAGCAGAATTAGCAAATTCAGCTTAATACAGCTCCACTTACCTTGCTGGGTCAGCAGCATCTATGGTTGACAGGTCAGTCGGTAACCACTAATGTAGCCATAGCAGCAAGGGTATTCATGCTTTCTCATAGTTGTAAGAAAAGACTTATTTTTTCCTTTTAATAGTCTGGCTAGACTTCTAAAGCTTTTTTGAAAAGGCCTAGAAAACAGACAGCCATTAGGTACTGCTGGAGTTCAATCTCCTCAGTAAATGCATTCCCGGAAGAGGATGGTTAAACCCAAAGAAACAGGTGATTTTGTGGTTGTTCTGAAAAGCTCAATTACCAGCCAGCTTGGAAGAGAAAGTAGCTAAAAGTGTCTCGTAGTGGCATTTTTTCATATGATCAGGTAATTTACAACATTGATAGGATAAGCACATGGGCTGAATATATGGAAACAAACACACTATAGTATATAGACACACATGAAAATGCGAATACTGGACTGATGTATTTTTATTTCTATACCAGTAGAAGTACAAAATCTCATTTGCACCAAGTTGTTCCAACACTAAGGTAACTGATACTGATCCACATTTCCTAAATGCCTTTGAATAGTTGTATTTGCGCAACTGTCAGATATTTGTAAATAGCCATTCTGCTGACATCTTTGTTACACTGCTGCTTAGCTGACAGAATTTCATCTGCATAAATGGGTGGAAAGTCCTTTCCTCACATGTCTAACAAACTGGAGACAAAGTGCCTGCCAATGTTTTAATTTCTTTTGCATGTTCCGGTTAGAGAGTGAGAAGAATGCTTTCACTCCACAGTGTCATGAATATGGTAATCTATGGAAATCACAGAAAGCAGGTACTTAAGTTAAGCACATACAGTACTACAGGAATCCCTGATGAATTCAAGTCTCTTCTGTTTAGAGAAGATGTTGTTGTCTATTAAGTGACAGACTGCCAGATGTTCATGAAGTAGCACAGTAATGTGCATCAGTATCTTCTTTTCTTCAACACAGAAGGTAACATTTTCTTTATCATCTGTGTCATCCTGGCTTTTGATTGTAAATGTCTAAGCTTGCTTCAAATATTAACTCCTTTTTGTTTTATTGATGAATATTTCATGATAGAAAAACTTCAATACATTTGTAGAATATAAGTTTTTGCTGCACTGTAGTAAGCCTGTAATCCTAAAATCTTTTCCTTCTCTCCCTTATAAGCTGCTAAAAGCCAAACATTTGAGGTAGAACCTGAAGAATAATTTGTTGGTGATTTTGAGCTAGTAGAGAAAATTTTGGCAGTGGTAGAGATATGATGAAAGAAGAAATAATTGTTATTTTAAATAATGGTTTTATCTACACACTCGAGCATGGTACTATGTTTCTCATGGTGAGGTCAGCAGTATGTTTTCATAGAATACACATTAATGTTGTGGTTAGTCTCAGAACTACCTCAGGGCTGGGGGTTAGCTCACCCGCTTTAAATAATCATGGTTTAAAGAGTGGACAGAATAGTTGAGTAACTAAATGCAATGGTATATACACAGGCAGCGCAGGGAGCAGAGGTTGCAGGAACAAGTATATGTGCAGTAATTGCAGACTATTGAGACAGCACTGTTTACAAAGCAAATAAAAGTTCCAAGGAAAAATATCAAAATAACTGAAAGGCAGATTTCAGGTTTTTTCAGAAGAATTATTGTGTTCTGTCCTTTATTTTGCAGACTTTTCCACATCATTAAAGTCAGTGATGCCAGTAATGACTCAGCTCTAAAAACAGAGCAGTGAGGATGTGTGAACCCTTTGATACAAGGGCCAAATTTTCTGCAGCTTCTTGCTAACTTCACTACAGCAGGTCTGGGGACTATAACAACTGGTGTTGGCCCAAGAAACTCTCTATCAGCTGGAGACTGATAGAGTGAAGTGGCCTGTCCTCCCCACGACACATGGCCTGCCTATGTACCTTGGGGAGGTTCCTTGCAAGATCGCCAGCAGGAGCTTGCAGCTGTTTATGTGGGCTTGACATCTCTACTGCCATCTGGATGACTCCTTCATGACATAGTGTCTTCCTGTGCATGATATGGGAAGGACCCATCCATTAGCATTGTCAGTCCACCACAGAGCAACTATTTAAGAGAATTTAGCTTTGAATGTCTAAAAGAGTGAGAACATCTAAAAGAATAAGAATTAGCAGCTTTATTTTCTCTTTCACTGTACATAGTTTTGATTAGTTGAACAGTTTACATGATTAGTGGGGAAAGCTTGTGCAAAATGTTCCCTCCATATATCTATGAATATGAATATGTATGTTATTTATCACCTTCACAGGAACAGAATTCAGCTTTTGGCTTTATTATGTATCTTTCCAGAAGAAGCAAAAGCTACCTTGACATTGTGACAGGATTTTGTTGTTGTTACTATTGCTGTTGCTATACTGGGACTTTGTGTTTCCTAACTCTCTGAAAATGCTGGAGTTACGTTCTACTGTATTCTCAGAGAATGAGGAAGAAAGCAGATACCACTTCAGGAAACTTTAGTAAATGTTTTATTAAAGTTGCAGGAGGCTGGAGGCAGACCATTGGAATGGTCTTTATTATGCAGGGTAAGATATAGTCAAGACCACATGTTTGTACAGCATGTAATAAGGATTCTAGATTTATGCAGCCATTTTGAGCACATTTGACTTTGGAAAAAAAAAAAAAAAACAAATTTTAAGGATTCAGAAGCAACTGGAAAAATCATTAAAAGTGAAAGTGCTTTCTCTTATATACATCAAATATAGAAAATTTTCCACATTAACAAATGGGGGTCAAACATTGCTAAAACCTTTGTGCTGAGGGCATATAAAATGACCCATACAAACCTGATTTAAATTCTTGTAGCTTCTGGGTGAGGGCAGCTGTCTACCTTGCTTAAATGTTAATGTTTCCCTTATCTGATTGCATTTCTGTACCATGCTCCCTATTTCAGGGGTCCTGCTTCACCTATTACCCCCTTCAAAGCTATTCATTCTTGTCTGCAATCTTCATATCTCTAACTGTGTCTGAGGCAGTCACTTGGTTGAGTAGCCGCCCAAGCCTTTTCATTCTTAGCTTTTACCCACCCAGCTGCTTATCTCCCCAGTTTTCCAAGGCCAAGGAGAAGCCTTCCCAGACATCACAGCACAGGGTTAAAGCCCAGCTTTTCTACATGTTTACAAAAGAAGAGTGGTATTTAGGGAGGATAGCTAAACCAAGTACGGGTCAAGTCTTCTTTGTAGGAAGGGAGTAGTCATAAAGGTGAAACCGTGTTTGTCCAACCCAATAGCCTTCTACAGTGAGATGACTGGTTTGGTAGCTGTGGGGAAAACAGTGGGTGTTATCTTCAGCAAGGCTTTCAACACTGTCTCCCATAGCATCCTCATGGACAAACTGGTGACAATGGCTTAGGTAAGTTCTTCATTTATCTTGTGACCACTGCTCCTTGAAAGAAAATTGCTAATTTCCAGTGTTTTTTTACTATGCCCCATCTCATTAGCATATACCAGCAGGATATACTTCAGATCCACCAGTGTACTGTAGGAGACTGTTGCTTATTTTTAGTTTACAACGATACCTAGCAGTGCTAGCTGAAATCTGGGTTTTCTAACAGTAGATAGCATCCAGCCCCTTAGCAGGAGACAGCTCCTAAATAAACAACTGGTAACCACAGCATGGGGATGTAGCTGGATGTCCCCAGAATAAAGAGGATATCAATTTTAAAGTTAGAGATAAAGTCTTGGTCTTCTGATGTGTACTGCACTGCCCTGTTCACGAGCCTATTCCACCTCCAATTCAATTACACTACTTGCTGGTGCGCCCATAAAAATTATTGCAATCTGAACTGAAAAATACTCTCTACTTTTTACCATTAGGAAACAAGCACCTTTTATAGTTCATAATATGCTCAATTACCTTTAGATTGATCCATGAATAAATTATAATCAAAACAGACTTATTCACCTTAAAGCTCTCCTGGCTTAAGGTTTCATTGTTGATTCATTATGTTGTCAGTTCTCTATTGGCAGGGTAATGCTTTTTTATATCTGGATAGAGACAGTTTTAGTGGAAGATACTGTTATCTTTAAATGAGTAGGATTTAGCTTTTCTGGTGAGAACAAATTCATCAATGATGAATCCCTGAAGAAACTACTGAAACAAAAATCACAATGTTGCTGGAGATTTATACAGTTCATCAGTTAAAAGGCAGCTTTTGGAAGTCTTTAGCAGGGAGGGTTGGATTTTTTCTTTCTTTCTGTAAAATATTTCAGCATATATTTCAAGCTTCCAGTTTTGTGATAATGCAGCTATAAACAATGAAATAAAACCACTTAATATATTTATTTTGGCTCTATTATTGATGTTATCCTCTTCAATAGAAACACATTAAATTATGACTATATAGAGACAGATGGATACGAATAATGCAGCTATAGACATCATTGATACAGATATATAAGCAGACAAGAATTATCTAATTACTCTGCTTGTTGCAATCTTCTAAACACTTGCTGTGATCCACATATTCATATTAATTGTTTTTTCTAGGCAGATGTTGATATGACAAAGATACCAGTGTATGGAGAGTTTAGTGACATTGAGATATGTGGAAATCAAAAAAAAAAAAAAAAAAAAAAAAATCTGAAAAAAAAATGAAAAAAAAAAAAAAAAAGATCTGAAGACATACTGCAGAAAGATTTCAAAAGCAAACAGGAATTTAAACTCACCAAGTTACTGTGCTTGTGCTTTCATTGGGAATTGTGCCATTAAATCCCCATGTGCTTTGGAAGATATCCCCTACCATGATTAGATGTGATTTAATTTTAAACTCTCTTAAATATCCAGCTCTTTAGCAGTTATTTCAATATGTTGCCACTTCTGCTATATCCAGTAACTCACTGTGTTAAAATAGTTTGCCATTTCATAAGGCAAAAGGTCTCCAAAAGGTTTGAAACTACAGCTCTTAACAACAATAAGTCTCATCAGCCTTCTGCATATCTGTGCGTTACTCATAAGGAGAACCTTCAGTAAGTCCTTCCCAAGCTCCTGAGGCTACATTTTCATGTATTATTTATTGTTATAGAAAAGATAACTGGTTTTTAGTGTTGTCTGATGAAATTTGGCTTGGCTGCTTGTGAATTACTAGACTCCAAGCACAAAATAACCGTATCATTTGTACAGGCACACAGTCATCTTCTGTTAAGTCAGCGGAAGCTCAATGTGTATGCCCAAGCCTGGACTAGGACCTAGGTGTTTTGTTAATTATTTTACATTCTAGTTCATCAATTTCTTGATGGAAATACAGCAACGCACAGCAAAAAACTCAGGTTGGATGTTAGTTTTCTAGATAATTCATCACTTCATTTAGTTTGAAAAGATACCATTTTTATAGTTTAATTTAACATGTGTGTCATTAAAAAAACATCTGAAGTAATATGGTTATGGTACTGATGGCATTGGATACTTTTCAAAATGTCTGTTGTACATTCCAGCTAGTGGCTGTGTTAGATGTAAAAATCTGCTTACTTCCATATCATAACTTAGAAAATGAATTAATTACCTTTGTAAATCACTCCTTGTCTATACACCAGAATGGATGATTTTTCCACACTTTTCCTCAAAACACCTATTTTATTTCAATATACTCAACATCAGAAAAGTAAAGGCTTTATTCTGCAGAAATTTGGCTATTCTTCCCAAAGATGATCTTCAATCAGTCAAGTCATGAACAACTGTCTCTTCTCTCCACTACTTCTGTTAAAACCTCAGCAAAATTAGCTTTGCTACCTACTCTGAAAGTCAGTAATTCAATTCCTGGCCAGACAGGGAAGAGTCCAAAAATGCTTTGTCATCAGGTTGCCTTCCTTCTCAAGCCCGAAGTTGTTGACATCAGCACAGAGACTATGGAGAGAAAATAGTTTCTAAGTAGCACAACTACTGCTTATTTGTAGCCAAAATATATTTGTAAGTGATGCAGCCTAGCAGATATACAAAAATATTTTGTATCAAAATTTGTATTTTTTTTTGGTTTTTGTTAAAAGTCTTATGTTTTTTAAAATCCGTATCAAGACTTGAATCTGTATGTGTGCTTTAGAGCCTGTTGTTTAGAATGAAATTAGAGAAATTTTTCCTTCTACTCATTTTTCTTTTAAAAATAACTCGGTTTTAATGTCTTATTTTACTTTGGTGTATTAGGCCACTACCTTACCGCTGTTTGCAGTAATATTTAAAAGCTTATTTTAAGCCATCCTAGAACTTTTTCTTTCCAAGAACATGAATCCCAAATGTATGGTAACTGCACAGAAAGGAAAGTTTGTTTGGTATCTTTAAGGAAGCCCTTGAACATGACATTCAGGAACAAACTTCCCATTGAACAGAAAAAGCAAGAGCCTTGTGCCAGTGGGCAAATTGAAACTATAGCTAGATTTGGGACAGATGGGGTCTGCAGCATTCCCCCCGCTTCTGGTCTTGCATTTACCTAGGTTGAGAGCTTGTCCCAGAGTACGGCTTGTTCCCAGCCTGCAGCAGGTCACCTCCTTCGGAGATCACCATGACATGGCAAGTTTGACTTTAACTTAAAAATGTGTTGAAGTCACAGATCAAGTCTCAGAAGCTAGGAAATTTTCCAGGATCTCACCCTCTGTCTGTATGCTCAAACTAGCAGCCAAGAAAGCTATTATTTGTCATAACAAGAGTCCTGAGGTCCCTTTGTTGGGTATCCTGACAGAGCTCATTGAGGAGTTTTTCTCCTATGGAGCAGAGTAACCTCTTCTGGATTTACTTCACTTTAAAAAATAATAATTTCTAAATTTTTAAATAATGCAGGTTTTAAAATTCATAATGAAATTCCTTCTTAAAAAATTGATAACCACAGCAGTACTGTATCTTTTTCGAAATGCTCTTTGAGGTTGTATTGTTAGCGTGAGTTAATGCTAACAACTACTGAGGCTATGTATCCCCTGTTACTTACTACCTGCTAGTTTCTGCTATACTGCAGTAGCTTCTGAAAGGGGTTTAGTTAGATGGATAAAATACTTTGTGCAGAATAAGGAACTAGTTTCAGGGGAGCATCAAGCAAAAATCCATGTTTTCCACCATTTTTTATTCACCTAAATCTGTGATTGTGGCGCACTACAGTTCTCCATCTCTCTGCTATGCAAACAAAGGGACTTTTTCTTTCAGGAAGCTGGGTGTTAGGCAGGTTTATGAAAACTGAACCAGCACTTCCGTGTTCCTGGGTGAGACATGAGTTTTGCAATTCAGTGAAATTTTCCTCTAGAGTTTGCTTAATTGGGTTCAAGGATTAAATGTCACAGAAAAGACTACAAGTGGTTCATATAGGTAAATTATGAGATTAGAATGTGTTTCTGTTCATCTGGTGTTTGTTAGCCTTACTTTGACAGGCCAAGACAACCTTCTGTTATCAGAACATAAAATATGTGTTTGCATGCTTTAAAAATACATAGATATATCTAGATATCCATTTAAGTAGTCTCAAACATTGCTTAGAGCCCTTGTAAGTAAACTGATAGTTTTATGATACCTTTCCACATACTATAGAAATAAAGTTACACATTTGAATTATTTAACATGGTACATTTTTATATATAAGCAAGTATGCAATGGGGAAATAGAAGACTTGGATGCTGACCTGCAATTCAGCTATTTTTCTGCTGTGGTATATTAATATTTTAATATTCAATATACATTTTCAAGTCAGATCCTGAAGTTCATGGCTGATTTTTATTCACTTCTCGTTCTGGTACAGTCCCACTGATTTCAATTTCAACCTGCTGAATAAGAAGCAAGTCACACTCAGCAAGGACTTAGGATCATGCCCTTATGATCAGACTTACTCCTTTTGCTACACCTGCTTATTAAGTATATTAATCATGCTTCCTGATTTTTATTTTAGAAACTACCCAATTTTGGGCCTTACCTGGAACAACGCAAAAAAATAATAGCTGAGAACAAGATTAAACTGAAGGAACAAAGCACAGCGGCTGTGCTTCCTAAGAAAGAGCATTTCATTCCAAAGAAGCACATTCCAGCAATCAAGGTAAAAAAAATATGCTTATGTGTAAGAAATGATCAGCCATCAGGCAGTTGACATGCACAGTCATTTCTAGTAGTTTGAGTTGGTTATTACTGCTTTTAAGCTTGTTAGAGGGCATCAAAGACAACTATTTATGCAGACTTTCTAGCTTTTAACCAAAATCGATGGGAAATGATTTGTGATATACATGTATAGGTATTTCCCTAATGTCATTTTTCAAAATCAACATATTCAGGCAGTGGAGTGGTAATTGTAGAACATGGTGAATGGCTTGAAGAATGAAGTTGAACTGTTAACAATTTCTTTTAATTTGAATGCAACAGTATAAGCTCCGTTTTGCATGATACTTCTTGATTATTCGTGATGTGCTAAATACTTTAATCTCTCATGCAGGATCAGTGGTAAAGGTTGGTGTTCAGTACATATGAAAGCCAAGACCTAGGTTTTCAAACTGAACTTTTAAAGCTGGAAGATGTTTGTCTAAGTCACTGATCCACCGTCTGCAATGAGTAAATGTCAAGGTGAAAATAAAACCTGTTCCCCCATCTACTGTATAAGCCATACATTGGAGCTTTTCCCATCCCTTAAGTAGCCAATAAAATTAAACGTCAGAAGCTAATTATTCGAGGTGTTCACTTTAGACCCTAGTTAAACTTCATGTTTAAACAGAAAAAAAGAAGCAGGCAAAAAATAAATAAATACAAGGAAAACTTTTATCAGGAATCTCCTGTAGGCGCTTTTATGAAGCTGTGTGAAAATATCTGCTGAACTCTTTAACTGTCTTCATCAGATATGTAAGAGTACCAGATATTCACAGATAGGTAACTTTCACTGTATGATTGGAACTGTATGAATTCTTGCAAAAATAAGGCCAAACATAAAATACAACATGAGCAGTGGCTCAAAATATCACATATAATTCCCAAATAAATTTTGCAACAATTACCAATACATGCAGCATTCCAAGCTAGCTGGTAGGACTGCAAAACAAGCCAAGGAGAAATTCTGAGTCATCTTATTTAAGTTAAATAGTTTGCCACTTCTGTAGACCTCCCGTACTTTTTTGGACTGATTATTTTGGTTTGAGCCCTGCTATCGAAAATCACTCCCCTCCTCTTGTGCTGAGGTTCCCTTTTTATGTATATGAAAAGTCCCAAAGAACAGCAATCTACTCTTTTTTTTTTTTTCTTCCCACTATGATGAACATTTTCAAAGCCTACTTGACCTCACAGGTTTTATGTTTCTATTCTCTTTGCAGGGAGAGTATTGATGTAGGGGAAAAGAGAAAGAAGAAACAACAGCCAATAACTGCATTTTCAATGAGATGATAGCTTGCTTCTGAAAACAGTACAAAACAAAAAAACTGATACCATCCAAAAGCAAATAAACTGAATGATGTAAAAAGTTTAGCAAGAGGGAAAAACAGACATAAAGACTTGGGAAAACAAAAAAAAACATAAATGAAAAGTTGAGGTCAATAATTTATCAAGCCCAACTGCAAGTGCAAAAGCAAAAAAGAACCAAGTAGTCAGAGAGAGGTTAAAAAGAAGAAAAGAGGCCCTACTGCAGGGAAGAGGAAAATGAATTCCCCAAAACAAAAACTTTTGTTTATAAAGACATTGAATACTTTTGTTTGGTGGCTGTGAGGAGCTTCTCAGCCAGAGAAACCAGGTTAGCCTCTTTCTCACACCTTCACTTAAATTAAACAAGACTGAAAAAGACTGCAGCAATTAGAAGAAGGTAGCTGATTCGTGACAGTCTTTCAGTCTGAGCATCTCTTTAGAAGGGAATGTTTTAACCATAATGAGAAAAACAGCAATGAGAGAGGTCTACTAAGAAATAACAGAATACCTGGGTTTTGCTTGAAGTTAGGGAACTTGCCACTCTACAAAGGGATGTGGTGATAAAGTTTATTATTAAATGACCCATCCGTAGCATTTTGTGGAGAAAATCTGCCAGGAAGATTGAGAATATTCATTACAGAAGCTGAGTGAAGCTTACTGAAAAAAGGTGACTTATCTGATACCCTTCCCTGATCAGGTATTCTCCACAGAGAGAGGCGGATGAGCTCAGACTTGAGTGATTTATCTGTAGCTGTCCAAGAAGTATTCACATTTAGAATTACAAATCCCAAACCATCTCCAAGCAGTTCTGTCTTGGCTGACCCTCTGGACAAAGAGGAGAATACATTCTGTTAGTTCAGACTGGGATATCAGGGGTGTGGGAATGGTCAGCACTAGTAGCTAGTCCCAGCCCAGCTCTGGTTCTCTGGAAAGGTGGAGAGGTATGCTTCAAAGCTGATAGGACCTGAGAGCTAGCTGTCCTTGGAATGGCTATGACCCTTGATTTGGCTGGCTGTATTTTTGGAGGGTTGCTGCAAATTTCCTGATGCCTGCTCAGAACTCCCTCATCTGTCTGATCTGCTGTTGGGTTGGTGATATGTAAATTCCAACATTTGTTTAAATTCTGTGTGCTGCCAAAATGGCTTTTTTATAGACTTAAAAACCCTCTGTGATTATCCAAAATCTAATTTAATTTTTGGATGGCTTTTCCCATGGCTTTTCTCTTTGTTTTCTCTATTTATCAATATTAATTGAAACTGCATCCTTTGATATTCAGCAGAGTTGTTTCTTATTTTGTCACTTTTCTGTACTATCAGAATACCTGCTGTATGTGTATATATGCCCTGGATCTTTTATTTTCAGTTGCACTTCTCCGAAACTCCCACACATGTATTTGCATACCTCAGGTTACCTCCTTATTACTTTAATTTTCTTTCCTTATATCATTTCTGTTGTTTGTTTCTTAACAGTTTAGTTCACTGTCCTTGAGAGCCTATGCCATAATGTTTGGTCACCATTTATCTGCTTATTTTATTTGTTCCTTTTTTACTCCACAGGTCTTGCTGTGGTTACCCTCTTCAGCACTTTAAACACTCTGACATAACTTTGTTTGTCAGATTAGGTAGGGCAGGGCATATTGCCCCACCTGTTGGGAAAAAAAAGCCATAGAGTTCCTAAGCTTACATTCTGCATGTTTGAAATTTTTCACCCATGTGTGTACGAATATGTGTATGTGGTCTTTTGCACATAAATATATGCAGGCTTTTTCATGCGAATGCTGTAAGCATCCAGCTGGAAGCCAGCCATCCAAGGAGCCATCTAGCCACATTTAGTCCAGTGCTGTGCTTAACCTGTAAAATCTTCTTGAGAGGCAAGGTATATTGGTTTAGGCAAGCACTACTATGCCATAACAGTGTACCATGTCTTCCAGGCCCGTATCTGGGTGGTTCAACAAAAGTAGATTTAGCTTGGACTTGCCTGCCTGCAAAAGACCATATTTTCATAATCTTCCACATAAACTTGAAGCTGTTGCATATTTCAGGTGGAACTATGCATGTGTGTCCCATAATTTATGTGACTCTGACTCTGCTTCTCCAAGTATTTGCTCCAACGTGAATCACAGCAGTAGCCTCTCATGCAGCAGCCCATAGTGATCCCTTCTCTGTCACTGTACCTCAGAGAACATTCTCATTACATCTGACAGTTTAAGCAAATTTAAGTTAGTCTTCAGGTATGGGGAGAAATCCTAGGGTCAACCGTTCTCTTTCCTTCCCCTCTCTGACCGTCGAAGGACTGTCTCAAGTGGTTTTATAACGACTGCTATTGCTCTAGCAGCTCATAAGAGGGGAAGGGCACTGTGTTACTGTATATAAAACTGGAATGGCAGTGTATTCCAGGTCGGGGTTGATTAATATCGCAACAGAGTTACAGTAATTATGGTGCTATTTTCTATCTTAGCATCTTGTTGGTTTGCTTGTCTTTTGTCCTGACAGCACATTAAGCAGAAGTTTTTGTGAGCTGTCCGTGGTGTCACCTACTTCATTTTCTCTTGTAGCTTTGTTTTATCTAGAATATATCTGTTGCCAAGAGTAGCAAAAGTTACTTATTTTGATATACTGAATAGTTCTTTGTCAAACCGCTTTTTTCACCATTATAGTACCTGTTCATCTAATCGTATAAAATACCTATGAAGTTCCTTGGGTTTTCATTAATTTAGCTTAAAGTATTATCAGTATCAACTCTGTATTATTCTGGTTTAAATCTGTTCATGAAACACATGCTACCATATTAAACAGAATCATATCTAAACTGGAAAATTGAGACGCTTTCCTGTGTTTATATTTTGTGTTTTCTGAATGTTGATCATTAAATTTCAGCTCTCCATTTTGTTTGTTTGTTTATTTAGCCAATCTCCAAACCCACTTCATGGCTACCTAATTTCAGAACTCTGTTGTAAAGCCTGTGTCAGAGGCCTATTGAAATAAACTGCTAAATAAAACTGGTAAATAAAATTTACCAGTTGATTATTTTGTATTTATTGCCTCACAGTCTCTATAAAGAATTGTGATAGATTCATGAAGCACAATATTCTTTACAGAAGCCATATTGAATTATGTAGTAAAAGTTCATTTGAGTTATTTTGTAAGTCCTTTGATAGCTAGTACTGCAACTTTTCTGCTTGCTTTACTGAAAAAAAAGTCCCAGGGCACATTTAATAACCTTTTTAATTATTGCCAAAGCATTCACAATCTTTCAATATAAGGTTAGTTTTAACAAGATTACTTTTTTTTTTTTTTTTAGCCACTTTATTTTAAATTGACCTTGGCCACATACTCTCTGATCCTGGTGACTTTTTCTTCTTTAATCCATCTTTTTTTTTTTCTAACATTTCTTCTTTTCATATCTCTGTCTTTGATAGCACCTCACTTTTATTACCAAAAAAGAACAGATGGAAGGCAGGTATCTCCCTAATAGAGATAAGCACTGATACAGACAGTCATTTACTTTCTTTGCAACATTATGCCCCCCTTCTGTGCTCTCTTCATATCATAGTAAGGACACTTCCAAGGAACCCCCTTTTTTTTTTCCACAACTACTGAATCCTAAGAATTGCCCAAACATGACGAACAGATATAGTACTTGGGATCGAGTTCAGAACTTTGCTATATAAATATCAGATGCTTTGTTTGGAGTTTTTTTGATTACTTGGTGGTGAATCAAATTCTGCATTTGTATCATTGTCAATGATCCCTCAGAGACGTGAGGACTGAGATCAAGGCCCGTCCTTGGGACAGACTGCTATTCACAGCAAGCAGGCTTCTACTTCTGGTAATCTAAAGATTACCCTTCTTTCCTTACCTGCTGTTGCTGTCAGCTTTGACTGAACCTTTCTCCTGAACATGGTGTGACATGCTAAGTGTTTTATAGTGAATCAAAATGTGCAATAAGAGGACGAGCATGTGTGTGCCCTGTGAACTCACTGTATGAGACACAGTACCTGCACCGTGTTACAGCTTCCTAAAGAGAGAATAGAATAGGATTGTGATGTTTGGCATCTCTAGAGAACATAGTCTTTTACAATGTGGTCTGCATGAATCTGGAGACAGCAGGTCTACAAGGAGCCATGCCTAAACCGTGAATTGTATTTAGAAATATAGGTTTACTAATATGATGGCTAATGAAACGCTAATCACCAGTAAATGCTTGATATATCAACATTAAAAATACAGCTATAGTAATAAAAGTAGCATTGTAAAAATAATACCCTACTAAACAGATCTGTTCCTTGTGTATACTCAAAGCCACATCTGCTTAGCTTAGTGACAAAATGAATTTTTTCTGTACCCATTAGTAACAGAAAACTAATGGATTCTGCTCTGATTCTCTCCATAGCAACTGAATTCCCTGCCAGTTCCATTTACAGGACTAAATTCCTCTCCCAGTTCATTCAGTGCAGTTTTGTTGAGAAGAGTGGGACAGCACAGCAGTAATCAAAACGAATGCTCTAAGTCCCTGTGATTGCAAAGGTGTAACTTGGGGCAAAATTTAACTTCCAGATTTTTTTTTTTTTTTAATTGCTACTGGTAATGCATAAGCCAGA
>VXAL01015717.1:225090-293756 GCA_013399475.1 Chauna torquata
GCTTTACTTTCAGAACCTTGCTTCTGTTTGCAGGTCTGGCAGTTAGCAAGAAAAAAAAAAAAAAAAAAACACATTATACTGTAAACAGTGCAAATTTGATCAGGAAGCCAATGAGATATACCAAGTGTAGAATCCCATAGTGCCATTTTAGACAGTCTCTTTTTGGAGTGAAACAGCACTTTAAACTGTGAAAGTTGATTGTTTCTTGCTGCACTGTTTATTTTTTTCTAAACATTTATGATTTGATGGGAACAAGAAACTTGGAGGTAGCTTGAGATGCTGTAAAAGAGTGCACCTGCAGAACATCTTTTAAGTATGAGCACTTTTTTAGTCAATGAAGTCTTAAAACTTTGCAAATGGATAAAGTTTTTGCTTGAGAGAAAGAAGTGCTTAAAAGACACAACATCCAGGAGTGTAAATGAGTCATAAATCATTGGCACAGTCTTTTGAAATCACTTTCAGGCCTCCAAAATGCCATCAACCTCCCTGTTTGGGATTCTAGGTCCCCAAAAGTATGTTTTGTGAGCTGCAAGAATGAGCCTTGGTTACAAATTCAAAAATCACCATGTCATATGCATTGTTTTTGTTATTCCCTTTGTGAGTTTACAGCCGGAAAAATCTATTTTGATCATTTTCTTCTAAGTAACCATTTCCTGAGCTTATCTAATGGTATCCTAGATCTTGGACTGTCTCCCTCCTGTCCCCCAGCTGCTTCTCTGGAAGACCATTAACCACCTCACTCCTTTCCTATTTAAAAAGCCTTTTCTAATTTCCAGCTTTAAATTTATTCAGGTCTGGCTTATAATCATGTGTTCTTGTGCCAACATTGTCGTTTATCTTAAATAGCTCTTTTCCCTCCCTGATGTATATATGAAGAGACATCATATTCCTGCTCTGCCTTCATCTTCCTAAGCTAAACACCTTGTTAGGCTCTTTTTGTCTTCTCTTGTAAGCAAGGCCCTACATCCCCTGATTATATGAGCAGTACTTCTCCACAATCTGCTGGAGCTTTGTTTTGTAGCATCCAAACCATATTTAAAGGATACAAATGTGAATCCAGCACCTCCCTGAGAAAACTGTTAATTACCTATGCTGTTTAAGTGTCTGCCTTTGTTAGATTAAAAAGCTCTTCACTATCAGAAATCTCCCCATGTAGATACTTTTAAAACTTGAGCAGGCAGTGGAAAGCTACTTTGCTGTATGTTGTACAGGTTTGTTATCATTTCTTCAAATTCTAAAAGACAGAAGCACTGTCCCATACTTGCAGACAACAAACACATTTGTGGCACACAGTGCAATGTTTGGGAGCTGTATACACAAGAGAGAGGCTTACAGGATACCTAGTATTGCTGGGGGCAGTAGATCACAAAGAAACCTCTAACAGGGATGATACAGACAAGCCTGCATGAGACTCAAAACAAGCTGGAGCTGCATTCAACTACAATTTTTCAACAGATACAGAAAACTGCAGAAACTTGAGAACTTTAGCACCCTGAAAACTGCTGAACAATTCCTAGTAGATCCATGAACTTTTCTGAGTAAGAAAAAGAAAATTAAAACGCAGGGGTGTGAACAGGTCCTAAGGGATTACATTTGATCCAGTTACTGTAGTTCATCAGTGGAGGCATGCTGAAGGGCTGTGTGTTCAAGCCTAGCCCTTTGCAATAGCAAAGCAAAGAGTATTAGCTTAAACACTTTCATAGTAGTTAATTGACCTTTTACAGTGGTTTAAGCAAACAGATTTTACTTCAAATTTGCAGTGAATTTGGACCATGCACATAATCAGCTTGCACAGCTTTGTTGATGAGTGCTAACTCATTAAGCTGTGATAACTTGCTCACTTGCAGTCATCTGTCCACACTCATCATGCTGCCTTTAGCAATGTGCCTCGGATGTTTTATGCTGGAAAAGCATTAATATTCTCTATGTGTTGCTGAGAAGAACTGGAAGGCTTTTAGCATTGGATAAATGCAACTAAGGTATTTCACATGTAAGCAAGGTAGGGTTTGGCACAGAGAAAAAATCTGAATATTTTTGGAAGAAGAAAAGAGTATAATTTCCCTGTCCTTCTTCCTGGGTTTAGGATATGGCTGAATTTCCTACCTCAGCAGTCATTAAAAGCAACTTCATAGCTCCTACCACTGTATCCAGTGAGCTAAGGAACTTATCTTACTCTCTAAAGATACTATTGTAATTTAAATGAAGAAGGCCAGGCAAATAGAGCTGTTGTTTGAAGTTCTCAGCAGTCTCAGGAAAAACAAGGTTGGACCTATTTTTGTATTTAATTCATTTAGTAAAGCTTTCCTTTATAGTGAACATTGATAAAGCTGTATTATCTTATTCCTTTTTGTGGCAGAGGAAGAATTAGTGATGCTTAGCGTATCTGAAAGTAAGTCTTCCCAAAACAACATATGCAGTGAAAATTTAAGGTACTGGAACCCAGATTTTCTTCAATTTTCTATATGAGAATTGAAAACAATACAGAACATTGTACACCTGATATAGTGAAGGGTGTCCCGGCCCATGGCAGGGGAGTTGGAACTAGATGATCCTTAAGGGTCTGTTCCAGCCCAAACCATTCTATGATTCTATGAGTCTACGAGTATGTGAGTCTATGATTCTATGTGATTATAAATTACACAGGTTAAACATAGTATACTAGTAGACACTTAAAATGCTTGAAAATCATTTCAGAATCTTTTTTTGACTGATAGGAATAAGGTAAATATTGCTTCTTCAAAAAATATTGAGAAACAGAATATTAAAATAAATTCTTATCATGTTTCTTGGCAATGAAAGACCAAAGGTAAACACTTCGAAGCTTATAATTCTAGGCAGACTTGTCTGTGTCTCGTATTTGGCTTGATCTTGAGCATTTTTCAATTGACTTGGATCAAGTTCTGTAATGAAAATCATAATGACTTCTTGGTTTATTACAGTAGCATGACTTTGAAGCCAGTTCTATGCTTCTAAAATTCAGTAAGATTTTTTTAAACACCCAACAGTTAGACCCCTTTTTAAAGCAAAAGTAGAATGTATTGTTGCATCACATAATGTGCGTTTACTGAGCTCAACTTTATGTTAACAGTGTAGAATCCTGCACCTAAAATCTAGCTTGTTTTGCAGCACAGGAACTGTTGTTGAAGCCTCCTCAGTAAACTCAGAAAATATCTAGGCAAGCAATACCGTACCACAGAGTGAATCTTTTAAAATGCAATGATGTTCACCATCTGTGTTACACTTCCGCAAGTTAAACTGATTTAGCTGAAGGATAACTATAGTCTAAAGGACCTGGGACTTGTCCCATCTCTACCACTGACTCGGTGCAGTTGAACTGCCACTGAACTGTCCAGTTTCCCTTTATGTGAAGTGCAAATGAATTGCATCAGGTTGGTCCCCAACAGCTTCTTTTAGAGGGCATGTCCTCCTCTTGTGGTGCATTCCCGTGCTCTGTCTGCCATGCATATTTATTTTTGCAGCACAGAAGTGCAAGGTTGATGCCACAAATGTTTCCCTGTGAAGTTAAAAGAACTGAACCAAGACTTGCAGGATTAGACCCACATCTTATTTCTGTACAGTATTTGCAATAATTTGATATTTTCATATCCTTTGTGCATCTTTCTTACTAAAGAGAGAAAAGCAATTATTGTTCTCAGGTTATTTGATCATGCCTCTTTCTTGCTGTGAGTTCTTAAATCTGTGCTAACAAAAAATGACCAAGGATGATCGGATAGTTTGTAGCATGTCACTCCTGTTTTGTCCTCTATTTTGTTCCTTGAAGTGTCACACAATAATGGTAAAACATGGACAAATTAAAATAGTACATTCAAAAGTGTTACATGTGTAACCCATTTGTATAACATGTTTATATATGGACGTACACTTTCAGAGCTGCCTACATTCAAAACTTACCTATATGGAGTATTCTTTGTATTTTACAGGATGTATGAAGGTCAACAACTTGGAAATTTGTAAGAAAAATCCTGAACATCATCAAATACCTGGCCAAATTTTCCCTGTTAAAGTACTAGAGAGTGTTCCTGTGCAGCTATAGAAACAGCTTAGGTATCTTCTAAATGAGTCAATAATTTTTTTTCCCTAGGATGTAATTGGAAAAGCACTGCAGTATATTGGAACATATGGTGAGCTCTGCAACACAGAGCAAGTTGTGGCTCTGATTGACGAGGAAATGTGTATCAACTGTGGCAAATGTTACATGACCTGTAATGATTCTGGCTACCAGGTAAGAGCACAGCTGTAATTAGCAGGAAGGCACAAAGAGTTATCTTTGTGCTGCTGGGAAGAAAGAATCCACCTTCTGTTAATGAGCAGGTGGTAAAAACAGATGTCTGAAATACTGGATTTGAGCCCCAGCATGCTCCCAGGCTATGCTGTGCAAGCCCTGTCTGAGCTGTTTGCACGGCGGTGAGAACAGTGCCCAGCATGGCTTCTTCTGCAGGGCTACGCGGAAGGGTACCGCTTCTCACCAGCTCGCTCTCGGTCAATCTCCCAGTATGTCCCTAACTACAAGTGGGAGTGGCGTTCTTATGAGGAAGAAAATGAAGGAGACCCATATCAGATGGCTCTGAATTTAGGTCTTTTTGATGATTTTCAAGTATGTGAGGGAGAAAGGGAAGACTGCATCCCTTCCCATCAACAAGATGCAGGGAGACAGATGTTCTTGTGCCAAAAGCTTTTTAAGAAACTTAGTCCTTGTTCCATCAGCTAACTGAACTTGAACTAATTCAGGTTTCAGGCAGGTGGGGTTTTGTTTTGATCCTGAGACACAAATCCTTTCTCCAGGATAACTGCATGGGTTTAGAGCGGTAGGTTGAAGTTTGCAGAAATCATTGTGACCAGAAAATATTTGAGCTGGGACTCATGTTCACATCAGAGTATTTCTCTGATTTATGCAGAGTATAGTAACATCAGTTGTATAAAATGTATTGGCATTTTTATATACTAACCCTTTCCATATCCACTGGAGCCGATGAACTGGTCTGTGGTAAGAAGGGCAGTGCAGGAGGACACATGTTCTTTTAGAAAACCAAAATATGATCTAGCATAATCTCCGTGGAACCGAGTATGCATTAAACAATAATTTCTACACAATTTTTTCCATTCATCCTGTTACGAGAATAGTTTGTCAAAGACAAATACTTTAACTGAGCAACAAATTTCATCAGAACACCAAGACCTTTTGTTTGTCCTTAATTCAGTCTAATCGATGTTAAGTCTGAAGACTTGCTTAACTATATACAGCCAAAGAAGTCTTCCCATTTAAAATCAGCTTCTGCAATTAAAACAACTGCCAGATCAAAGGTAGACATGGGTTTTCCATTGATACGAGAGAACTAATGCTGCATTTTTACAGGATTACATGATTACAGTAGTCTTTATTTAAAATTCATTTTGACACTGAGATCTTCACTGATTCTCCTTCCACCAGATTTCCCAGCAAAAGAGAGGATATAGCCCTTGGAGGGCAAAGGACTGTGTTTGTATTTACTGTAACTTACTTTTCTATAACTGGAAAAAAAATTAGCACCAAAAGAACCAAAGCTTAAAACCCCAGGAGGTTCTTTAGCACAAAGAGTGTTTTTCCTTAATTAATTAAGGAAATTGCAAAGAAATTAATTGCAAAGAACTGCAAAGAAATTCTTAATTGCAAAGAAAACAAAAGCCCCCCACACTTCAAAATATCATCAGCGTTGTGCTTATCTTTATTTCAAAAATATCCACACTGCTCGAACAGAAAAGCTTTCCTTAACTTGAAGGTAGCTCTGTAGCCCTGAACTCCTCTGTCTCTTTGAACTCTCCTTCAAGATGTGCATTGTTGTTAGCGAGAGCGGAAGGAGTCCTAAATACTCATGAGCCAAAGTTTTCTTTGTGTTCAAGCTAAACTAAAACTTACAGATTCAGGGCAGTTAGTGCCTACTTCGTGCCCCTGCTGGTTGCTACAGCAGCATCAGCACTTTCCTGGTGGTGAAACCCCAAATGCTGCAAATCTGCCTCTGGCGCTGACCTGCAGAACCACCTAGTGTGCTCCCACCTCCTCTCTGGCTGCCCCAGTTGCTGGCAGTGGCTGGGGAGATTTGCTAAGGCACTGCAAGAGTTCAGCTTTCAGGCCTGACCTTTCCTTCCTAAAACTCTTACAAGTAGATATTCAGGGTTTTTATTATTATTATTTTTTACTTTTCTAGGCTTTTTTCTTAGATATTGAAGCTTTTGTGGTTGTGTGATGCTTTTGGTTTTGCTTTTAATTGCCATTTTCATTATACCAGGCGCTTATTTCATTGAGACTTCAATTGTTATTTCACATTCAAATACACTTATCACACTAATTGGTAATGAGGATTCACTGCATGGAAATATGAGAAATAAAGCAAGCTCTGCCTGCCTGAAACTCAGACATCCCTTTCAAAGATTTGCAAAGGAAAATAATCACAGGAGGCACAGCATGTTGTGTTTTTCTGTACTTTTTATTAAATTAGATTGTTTATGCCATGCTGAAAATAACAATCAAAAGAGTGCCTGGTGGTGTGCGCTGCCGGCGCTGTGCGGAGGCCACACAGGCGTGTCCCGGTGTCCCCTGGACCAACAGACCTGGCCAACTGCTGTGCTATGAAATATTGTCTTCATAAGGCGGAGAAACATCCCTCTGGGAGTCTAAACATCAAGGGCCGAAGTCATCCTTTTGTAGCCGGTCCTTGTGGCAGTGAGCTTTCACCGAGGTGGAATTTCTAATTTTAAAGTGTCAGGGGGAGGGGTTGTTTTGTTCCTGCCGGTTCGCCAGTTGCTATAGCTGCAGTGCAGAACCACACCAAGATGTCTCCAAGTGCTGCAGTACAGGAAATGCAGGCACTAAAATGGGAGCAATTCTGACCTTTTCTGTGAGTGACATCAATAATGTTTATTCCTGTTCGCAGGCTATCCAGTTTGATCCCGAAACCCACCTGCCCACGGTTACTGACAGCTGTACAGGCTGCACCCTGTGTCTCAGCGTCTGCCCTGTTATCGACTGCATCCGCATGGTTTCCAGGACAACACCGTACGAACCAAAGCGCGGGCTGCCCTTAGCCGTGAGCCCCGTGTGCTGAGGCGATCCGTCCAACGGCTAATGTGAACTTTACACTTGTTTGATGCAATTGATTTGCTTTCTAATTAATCCTCAAAATCTACTCTTAGGAAAAAAAAAAAAGTAATATTGGGAGCCATTACAATGAGCACTCTCTGTTTGCCAATTATTATTTTTGCAATAATTAAGTTCTGAAATTACAGAAAGGCAGCAATTAGTCAGTTGTAGCTGTCAGTTGTCCACGATTTGAAATGTAACTTTTTCCTTACAATTCATGCCATAATTTCAAAAGTCCTCTGTAGACTGTCTAATCTCTATGTAATTTCTGGCTGTAAATATAATTAAGAAACCATTTTTAATGAACTACAAATCAATGTACAAGCTAGCTGTTTTCAAGGAGGCATTTTGTAATTAAACATTACATTTAGTTTTAAAAGAGTTTCTTAGAAGATGTAATTAACTACGTAGCATTCAAACAAAGCAATGTTGCTTCTATTTTTCTATGGGAAGAAATGAAAGGGAATTTAAATAGGATTTAGGAACTGGATTAATCACTTTCAGCTACTACAGCATATGGTAGTGTGTTTTTATAATCCTTTCTAATTCTTTCTCACACTAGTCACTTAATAGAATAAATTTGCTGTGCACTGACACATGCTGGACTCTTCAGATTTGTATGTTGCCTAGGTAGCGTGATCATTACTTTTTTCCGCCAATGAACACTCGTAACATCCATCTAAAAACAGTTAAACTGGCTTATTACAAAGCCCGGGTTTCATTTCGGGATTCTGAGAAGGGACATTATTTTTTCTCCAAGCTCATCCTCTAAATAACTATTTAATTGTGCCAATTAATGTTCCAGAATGTACATGTTACAGGTCAGAGATCTGATTACATGCAAATGGAATACATACCCTGCAGACTGCATTTGCCAAACACACACATATAGGGCAAACTGGCAAGATGATTTCCCCCAGTGCCAATTCCTCATACTTAGTGGTTATGTATGGTTATAGTAATTTCACTACCAAAAAGAAATACAGATTTGTCTGTCTTACTGAACAATCTCTCTGTATTAATCCATTTTTCATGCACAGTAGGAACTTTCTAAATTTGAACGTATTGCTGTCTGCTTTACTCCACTTGAGTATAAAGCCTTTAGTTTTATAATAATAATAAATGATCTATTCTTTCAATTTCTTATACACTATATTGCTATCAGTAAAAGCTTTGATTAAAAGTATACCCTAACTTTCATTTCCTGGTTTATGAATTGTTAACCAAATTATAAATAAATGTTGAAACCAACTTGTTGGATTTTTTTTTTTTCATTTACTAAACAGATTTTTCTTTAAGAGACTTGTCAGGTGGTGTTTCATGATCTCCACAATTCACTCCAGGAATCATTAATGAGTTAATTCATGTGTACATTATTTTATTAATTGCCTACAGTGCAGAATGTAACATGCTCTTTGCCCCTTTATGGCATCTCTTTGTCTTCCTTTGACTTGTCTTCCTTTTGCATCCTTTCCCCACACAGACACATGCACACACCTGTGTGCACACAAATGTACACAGTTTGCCACTCTTACCATTTTGAAGTGTCAATTCATTTGGTATCCTCACTCCACCTACGCGGTTTTGCTGACACGTCAGGCTCGCCTGATGAGATCCATTGGCAGGCTCAAGCCCAATGTCTCCACTACTAGCTTTCTCTTCATACTTTATTTTTTCTCCTCATAGTTGTAGATTTTCCACACTCAAGTAGTAACAGATAGTTGTACTGCTTAGAAAATATTTGCCTGAAACTTTTTTAAAGCTCTCGGTCTTCTGGTAGTTTCTTATCTTACGTGGGTTATAGGAGATTCACAGTAAGAACAACCTGTTTTGTGAATGTTAGGGGTAAAGTTTGGAGAGTCTCTGTGTCTCTTCTTTCTGAAAAGCTGTTTGACAAGCAGCATGCCCTTGAGCAGGGCAGAAAAAAATCAAATTCAGATCCTCTGCAGGTAGCACTTTATGATCTCAGTTAGCAGATGCAAGGAAAAGTAGTTATCTTAGCCCAGGCTGTTGCCATCTACTTCTATCCTAACTATCACAAACCATGAAGGTGAGAGACGGTGTGTAACCTGTGGCTGAACCTTCCAGCTTCTCGAGATCTTTTGTTGCTGTATTGTCAGACCTGATTACCTTACTATACTGAAGACATCACATCTGGTAGTGTGGCTTCTTTTAAATACAGGACCATGCCAAGAGACCTGATTTAAGTGGCTAAGCACATGTACATTTGCATCATAAATGTAGCAGCAAAATTAGAGCTTTTCCTGTGATATTCAGTATTCTGAGGATATCCAGTATTCCCAAGTAGCTATAAAGTAATCTGTGGAAGAATAGAGACATTCTATGAATTAAGTTTTAATCAAGACTATAATTTTTTTAACCAAAGAAGGAATAACAAGTTATATTGTTCAGGTTTCTTTCCTGCCACCCACCCTCTCCCCAGCTCCTCGTCTATCAAGTCCATTAACAGTTTCAGGAAATGCATTCTCAAATGAATGTGAATAATTTCTAACTCTGACAGTCAGCAATAAATCTGTGTTACTGGAACTCAGAGAAATGGCCATATTTAAGTCTCCTGCAGGTCTTAAGTCATCAGAGTAAGGCAAGGTGTAAACTGGCAGGGGAGAGAGAGCCACAGAAGACCTGGGTTTTGTAGGGTTTATGCATCCATCTTGGGGAACCCATCCCATTGAGCACATTCAAGAGCCAAGGAAATGAATCAGAAAAACCTGGTCTATTTCGCAAGTGCTTTAGCCAGTTATTAAAAAGGGGCTATGAATTTTCAAAGTGTAAAAGGTTCCAAATTAAGCTCATATATTTCAATGATTTAGCAGCATATTTAAGGAATTATGTATTATTAAAGACATGGTGGGTTGGATCCTGCAACTCTAACCCTCGCAGTGTTTAGACATGTCCTATTGATTACTATTATAAAATATTGTAAACTGTGTTTGACAAATTAAATTATGATAGAACTGCCATAGCTTCTCCTCCTCTGCTGCACTAGCACATTCTTATTCACATCATATTCCTGAACAGAAAAAGCTCTCCATGTTCAGTGCATGCTCTGCAGTCCAAGAAATACTTGAAAAAGCTGCCAAATCTGCTTCTGTGAATCCCAGTGCACTCATACACATTCATTGGAAAAAGAGATGTTTTGCCTTGCTAACAGGCTATACAGGCAGTTTGGTTCTTGGCCTCTAGGATGAACATACATAATATTTGCAAGGCACTGGATTGGCAGTGATAATAGCCGCATTTAAAAATTACACAGGATTTTAAAAACATGTATCATTGAGAGCGACCCTGAGGAGAAGGACTTGGGGGTGTTGGTAGATGAGAAGCTCAACATGAGCCAGCAGTGTGCGCTTGCAGCCCAGAAAGCCAACCATATCCTGGGCTGCATCAAAAGAAGTGTGGCCAGCAGGTCGAGGGAGGTGATTCTACCCCTCTAGTCTGCTCTCGTGGGCCCCACCTGGAGTACTGCGTTCAGCTCTGTGGCCCCAGCATAAGAAGGACATGGACCTGTTGGAGCAAGTCCAGAGAAGGGCCACGAGGATAATCAGAGGGCTGGAGCACCTCTTCTATGAGGACAGGCTGAGAGAGTTCGGGTTGTTCAGCCTGGAGAAGGCTTACTGTGGCCTTCCAGTACCTAAAGGGGGCCTACAAGAAAGCTGGAGAGGGACTATTTACAGGGGCATGTAGCGATAGGACAAGGTGTAATAGTTTTAAACAAAGAGTTTGGATTAAGGTTAGATATAAGGAAGACACTCTTTACTCAGACAGTGGTGAGGCACTGGACATGGTGCCCAGAGAAGCTGTGGATGCCCCATCCCCAGAGGTGTTCAAAGCCAGGCTGGATGGGGCTTTGAGCAACCTGGTCCAGTGGGAGGTGTCCCTGCCCATGGCAGTGGGGTTGGAACTAGGTGGTCTTAAGGTCCCTTCCAACACAAACCATTCTGTGATTCTATGATATATTTCATGATTTTTAAATGAGACATTAATTTGGTCTCTTAGCAAAATTAAAACTAGCCTTTGTGCATGAACCTGATGGGCAGCCTGTATTTCCAATGTTGCTGCCAATGTATTTGCATATTGTTCACTGCTCTGTTGCTTTACTGACTGTAAGAGGAAGACTTGTTTGCAGTCACCCATTTGCTTAGTCCATAACATTTGGCAGAAGCAAAATACAAGTTACCTGTCTGGAATCACTGCCCTTCTGTATTGTCTCTTCAAGGACGCAGGGCTTTCCATAGCGTAGCCAGTGGGAGAGGTGACTCGGCAGCCGAGGGCCACACAGTGGCTCACTGTCATTTCTGCAGTCCCTCCATCTTCCACCATGCCTTACTGTCACCTTTGGCTCCTCCAGCTTTGTTGTCTTTTAGTCTTTTATCTCAAGGTGGCAAAAGCGATTGCTAGATTCAAGGCAAACTATCCAAGCCCCAAATGAGTGCCATCAGCCCCATGCTTCATAAAACCACTTTGTTTAACACAATCGAAGACTGTAGCCTTAGAAATATAACCTTAAGCGTAGGTATCTCCTATCAATAAGAAGATCCTGCCAGCATATTCTGTATGTCTGTTTCATTATTTATCTACCGTAACATGGGGTTGGGCATGTTGTTAAAATTTTATATTTTTCAACATGTTTTCTAGTAGAAAATATATTTTTAGATAAAATATTTATTTTATTGGCAACAGTTTCCCTTCACCAGGCTGCTCCACTTCTTTGATGAACTGTGGAAGATAAGTTTTCATTGGCAACATCTGGCAACCTGGCAGACTCTCTAGGCAGCTGGATTGGTAACTTCAGAGTTGCTTCTGGGTCGTTCAGATAATTAGTCTGCTTATGGACCATCTGGGTCGCTTCATCTTTGCTGTTGCCATTTTCTTTCTTTTCTGAGGAACTGTACGCTCTCCAGTCATTTTTCCAAGAGAACAGTTTTTAACAACCCGTCCTCAGGTTGATCTGCTGGATCTTATGCAGGTTTCCGTGCTGGCCTTGTTCAGGGACTGACAGCCCTCTTTTATCCCTTCATCTTTGCTGGTGGTCTGAATCTGCCCATCATGACTTTTTGTTATTTGGGAGCAGAACTTCTCATCGATACATGTGGTGAAGCCGCAGTTCTCCTCAGCAAGTAGACACATATCGCCTCTGCAGAGATAGGGCCCTAAACAACCTCCAGTCTTCATGATAAACACACACAGACTCTTTAGTTTAAGCAAACTAAATTTACCACAAGGAAATGCAATTGTCCATTTTCTGTAAAATAATTGCCAGTTATTAAGATTTACCTTGAGTTGTCTACCTGGATGGTTTCATCCACCAAGGCTGGGCATGTGACAGGCTGAGTGCTGGAGCAGAAAATCCTTCCCACTGAGGCTCAGCAGCTGAAAACCATGGTTGTTCAGTTTAGCTGTGCTTTGCCAAAAGCTAGCATATACCTGAATTAATTGGGTTTCTTGTGGTGCTGTAGAAACAGCAACCCTCTCTAGTATGCTCCCCACAGTGGTGTAACTCAGTACAGGGAAGAGTTCCCGTGCTTTGTAGAGAGCTGCATTTGCAGCTTTCGTGGCTGGGGCTTCCTCTGCAGTAACTGCTCCAGCACTGCCTTCTGGCGTGGAAGTAAGTGGCGAGGTTAGACAGTACTCGTCTGTCTGCCTAGCATGGGCCTTTCGATGTATTTGACAGCCAGGCTCCTTAAGACATGGGCAGCAAATAGTTTAAAGCTGTTGCTCACCCATTTTTGAGGTACTATGCAACGTTTGGTAGAAACAGGAGAGTCTTAATAAATGATTTTGTTGAATAAAACAGCTTCAACCATTGGGCTGCTTCGTCTTTTTTTACATCAAGCATTTTTCTTCTTCAGCCTATTAAATGACAGTATAGTTAAAGTTGCTCCTTGGTATGGCTGCCGGCTGCCATCAGAGCTCCTTGTTGCATTTCAGCCAAGGAAGAGGCAGTCAGCACGGAATGCCTGCGGTGGGCAACTCACGCTGGCAGCTGCCTGTCAGCATCACGCACCAACAGCCAGAGCCAGGCATCACCCCGAAGGACGTCTCTCACCTGTTTAGTCTGGGGAGTCCTTAGAGTCACAGCTTTTACTTCAGCTTATTGGAGACAGGTTTAGGCCCAGTCACGGAAGTCTTCACATGCAGTTGTTGAGACATCATGCGTGTGGGGAACTGAACTGCCGTTATCATGCAAATGAGATGGCCTGCAGATAAAAGGCATCCGCTCCGTCTGTGCAGGTGCGCGACACAGAGTTTTGTAAGTCTGCGTTCAGTGATGGGAGTCAGAGCCTTCTGGTGCTCGTGTGGGTGTACTGTATTCTCTTCTATTTATTTTAGGAAGAGTGAACGATATTGAGTTTGACAAATCGGAGAGAGCCAAAGCGAATGCCAGTGATCCTCGGCTGCAGCAGACGGCTCCCTCCCGATGAAAGCATCGGGGCTGCGCGGCGCTGGCTGCCCTCCCCGGCAGCGGGGCTGCAGGGGCTGCCCCAGGCCCCCTCTGAAGGGGGAAGGGGCTCCCCTCTTGCCTCTGCTTTGGCACAGACTTTCATAAGAATTAGCCTGTCCCCTGCACTGCTAGCAATGGGTCACCCCTTGCATGACTTTGATGTTAAAACAAAAACAAGCCCTGCAGGATTCCTTTTTTGAAGTCTTTAAGAATTATTATTTTTTGAGAAAATAATGCAAAATGCAAGTGAAAACACAGGCTATTTTGCATAAGGAGAAATATCTAACAGGGTGGTAAGCATAATTGTGGCTTGGCGTCTCAGCTACCTCTGCAGTGATTTCCTGCACAGTCACGTGCTTTGTAATTGCAGGAACTTCCTATTGTACATATTTGCTGTTTCACCATCAAGTGAAGAATAGTCTTTTTAAAAAGCCTCACTCTGCACTGTGTAGATTTTTTCTTTTGATTGTGCATAGGTAAACCCCTTTTGTAAGTTTTATGAGGTGCAAACATATATGCTATTTTATGCTACTAGTCTATTTATTGGATTAGCTTGAGGATTTGATGCAAAAGCTTAAGATGATATTGAAAACACATATCACTTCTATTGTAGCTAAGAAAATCAGCTTTAGTATTAGAGAGACCTTGTATCAGGCATTATGTATAGCCCTTTAGCTTTTTAGCATGGCTGTTCTTTGTTGCTATAGCAACCGAATTAACCATTTCATTAATATAATGGAATAAAACACATTTATTCATTTTTGCACTCACGAGTAATCCACATTCAGCTCTCAGCATACTTGTCAAGCTGTGTCCCTTTCACCTCAGCCCCTGATATTTTCTCAGCATTTCCAAGGGGGTTTTATTTTAATTTTTCCTTGCTGGAGAGAGAGAGTGAGCTGTTGGTTTTGAAGAATGTTACATTTTTTTGTAAATATATTTACCTCCATTTCATTGGCTAGCTTCCATTTAGCATCCCTAAAGTGAAAAAGCAGACTTCACAGGCAGCATTCAGTGCAAAGAAGCGGTGCTCTTCTCATCAGAAAAGAATAAATCATTTAAAATAATGAAAAGCTCGTGCCTGTTATCAGCTTGTAGGCTAAGCTTGGCATGATGTTTTCTACTGTAAATACTGACAGTACTCAGCCATGTATGCTGCCCAAACATTCCTGTTGCTGAACTGTAGTGCTAAAAGCAGATGGAGTGCTACACTCTTTGTTTACCCTGGTTTTAATGTTTCCCAAGCCGTGCCCACACTTCGTAATGGTTATTGAAATAATAGCTTAATTAAAATAATAAGTCCACCCATCAGCACAAGGAAGCAGGAGTGCTCCACGCGTGTGGCATGGGCAGAGGCAATGTCAGCCCATGTTTATTTACATTGCTCTTCACAAGCAGTGCCACTTCTCGCCTTTCCTTTGCGCTCTAGCCTTCGCAGGGACGGCTGCGGCACGAGCTCTGCGAAGGAGCGGGACGCAAGCAGGGCTCGGCTGAGACCTGCGCAGCCCCAGACTCTCCCCGTTGCAGTCTCAGGTTCTGGCCAGCAGTAACCAAAGCAGGGCTACGAAGGCAGGTAGGGCACAGTCAGGAATCAGAGAACTCCTCAGCTCTCGTGTGCCACCTGCTACTGGCAGAGGGGCCAGGTGACACTTGCTGCCTGTGTGTTAGCAGCCGGGTGCCCAGACGGGTGCCGGTGATCCCCAAGACTGGGTCTGCTGGTTTTAGTGCTTGCCTTGCACCAGCAATGTGACAGTAAGTACAATACGGGCTCTTGCATAATATTTATTTGACTGTCCTTCCAAAGCAGCTACTGGTGCAAATTCACAGGCCAAATTTCAGCTTATGAAATTCATCATTATCAGAAATTCCACATCTGAAGTCATTGCAAATGAAATAGCATAGCTGATGCAATGTTTTTTTTCTTTTCTTTTCTTTTTTTTTTTTCCTAATATAATTCTAAAGTTAGTAATGTGAAACTGGAGTTTTACTGGAAACAGAGCAGATGTGTAAATGATTTTGAGAAATGAGTTAATTAACTTTGAAGGTATAAGCCCTCTCATTAAAAAGACAAGGCATAGAAGTAACAGCACAATAGCATATTGCCTGCTATAAGACTGTTCATTCATTGCTGTTTGAGTGAATGTATAAATCATGTAATCTACAAGAGCTAGTAGATTCTATATCATTCATGTGTGCTGCCTTCCCTAACTGAATTAAATTTTTAGTGCTTCCTCCTAGCAATTCATAGCGTAGGAAATGCCTGAAGATCCAGAAGGAGAAAGTTATGTAGCTGGCAAGGTAAAAGACCACAACTGACCCTGGACACAAAAGCACAAGCACAAAGGCTCTGCGTGCACTGCAGATAGCGCTGGTGCCATATTCTCCTCCCGCCTTTGTTTCTCTCTGTATATTGAAAGCATCCTCCCAGCTGCCCAGCAATACAGGACTAATTTAATTTTGCCAGTGCATATTGTGATGCTGTAGGTGATGAGTTTGAACTAGTAAATGTCATGTTAACGTTAAGCTTTTGAATCAATAGTCTAGTTTTGGGCAACTCGTCATCTGGTATAAGTTTAGCCAGAAGAATATCTCCTTTAATGATTAACAAAGAGCTTGTGGCTTCCAAAAGCATCACAGCTACACATTAGAGATCTTTCTGAACACAAAGGCTAACAGTGGTGCAAGGACTAATATACATGACTACATGTTTTTTCAAACTTAATGACTCTCTCCTATCCTTTACTTGAACTCAGCACTCTTTAAAAACGGCAGACAGGTCCTTCAGACTTTCAAATAACAAATAAGACGGAGTGATTTGGGGGGGGGGGGGGGCTTAGCTGCAATTCATTGGAACTCCTCTTGTCCAAAAACAAGGAGAAATAATAGAGTTTAAAACTGAGGCTTTCAAACAAAGCGGAGGCCTTGCTGCCCCTTCCTTTCCCTATTCCCATGTTGCAGAGAATAACTGGACCCCAGGCCCCCAGGGTCGCCCTTACCTCTGTGGCTGAGCAAAAGTCACTTGACTTCCAGAGCTGCAGCGCAGCCGCGTCTGCCATCGGCATCTGCTGCAGTTGTGAACCTCGGGAAAGCAAGTCCTTATCCTCTTTTAACCTCCTTTTACATTCCGTAAAATGAAGGTTAAAAACTTGCTTGCCTCTCTCTCCTGAGGGCTATTCTAAGGTTGATTAACACTTGAACAATCAGCTGCGTCTGTTCCAAACTGGATATTATTTCACCATCTAGCGCAGAGCTTGTATAATTCAGGTAGCAGTGGTGACTCCTAAGCCAAATACCCAAGTGAGAACGAGGGCGTTAAAGAAAGACCTTCTGTACAACTGAAGAATAGGCGTAAAAAGAAGAGCTAGTGTCTGATATTTGTTGCTTCCAACTGCACGGTGTGCCGCAGCGCGGGCCACAGGGGCGGCGGGCTGCCAACCCAGGCCGCGGGGAGCCCCCGGGAAGCGCGCAGCCCGCGCGTCGGCTTCGGAGCCGGCGCGGCGTGTGAGGCAAGGCAGCGCGCCCGAGAAAAGCTCGCTGCCTGTTGAAGAGTAGTAATGGTCGAGGTCAGGGGAAGCGGTTTCGAAGTCTGTGGGATTACTCGTGTGAGGAAGGGCTTGCAGGACGGGCTGCAGCGCTGTGCGAGCCGCTCTCTGCATTCGTCACGCGGAGAGGATGCTCAGGCAGTCGCTTTCCTTTCCTGCACCAGAGGGCAGCGTTTCACCAAGTCCTACCGAGGAGGAACTTGGGGAGAGCTTTGTCAGCTGCAGAGAGGCTACTTATTACGAGCGCTATCTTACTAATTGTTAGAATCGGCTAATTGTTTGAGTCAGAAGTAATTTAATGCATGATGCAAACTACTGCATGGCTTACAGCTGTTAACTAGGTAGCAAAAGAAAGCCTGTTCTCACAGTGCTGCAGGAATTTCTAAGCTTGTTAACTATTTTCCTGACAGCCCTAGGATTTGTGGTGGTACACAGCAATCCAAATGTTTGTATTACTACTGACATTTTATCTCTGGTGTTACATAAATGTTTGAATACCGTATTCCGCTGCAGTCTGCAGCTGCCCTTCTGTAATGAATGAAAGGTGTAACCTTCAGGTTATGATAGCATACATGCTGATGAGTCACTGAATTCAGAGAGAGAGATTTTTTTTTCTTTACTTGGATGCCTGGCTTTATCCCTGTTATCTATGATATGGATTTGAGGTCTTAAAAGTAAATTGTTTACCATTGGGTAGCTCACTGCAATACCTGGGACTTGGTAGCATTCCCTTTTTTCCTACTCAAATGGCAGCACACATGCTCAGGTACTGTGCCATTAGTCATACTGTATTTTACCTTTCCAGCGGACATCAGTGCAGATGAAACAAGAATCAGAGCTATCGCCAGACAGACTCTGGATACCAGAATAAAATTAGCATCACAAGAAGAGAAGGGAAAGTATTACTGTTACCCAAGCGCTGCTGAATTAGCCAGACAGAGCTAAAAATAGATGGGAAATGTCTGTATTATAGCAGAAAGAGTATGACTTCATATTACTTCAGCTGAAATGGTATTTTGATGCATGAAATGTTAGGCGTATAAACAGTGCCTTATATGTACTCATCTGCAATATGCACACGTTTATATATATATGCTCTATGTATTGCACATTTCATATACAAGTCTAGGCAGATCTTAATTACTGCTCATTCTTAAGTTTCCAAGCACATCATTTGAAACACTGATAAAAAGCTATCTATCTATCTCCAAACCCATCTCCAAATATTTTTGTAACACAAACAGCTTAAAGCCTAGCTGTGGACGAGGACGGGTGTTGGAGGTACCGAAGGATGCACTCCTAAGTTGCCTAGTGAGAGCCAGCTGTACTTCGGGGTTGTCTGCTGTGGGGGTACAAAGAGTGGCTGGCAGGGGGCCTAGCAACCCCTACCCAATACATGTGATTATTTACTGGCCCTTCAGCCACCAGACTTGCAGATCTGCTCCTCTTTCAAGGCCAGGTCTGTATCTATATGCAGGCACACAGAAAAACTGTGCTGTTTTCCGGATTCAAATAGCCACTTCGGGATGTAACTCCTCCGTGTGAGGTCTTCGCATACCAACGCATGCCTTCACTGCCACCAGCGCCGTGCATCTGGACAGGATCAAGGGAGAGTGAGTGACACTAAACCCAAATAACACGAGGGCCCTCACGGCACCAGAGGAGAGCTACTGAGGCTGCTTCCCGATAGCAGGGACACGGCTCGTGAACAGCCACAGGAGCTGCCCTCCCGGGGCGGCCGGGAGCCACCGGGCTCCTGCCGCTGCTGTGCCTCGCAGCTCCGCTGGCAGGCTGCAGCCCGCGGTGCTCAACAGCTCCCATCCTACCTGTGCTCGCTGCCTTTCAGGCCCTCCATTGCTTCATTTCAGTGAAAAACAGATGAGCTTATAAGCGACTTCCCTGCCATTGATTCAGTAGCACGTTTCTGTAGCACAAACATACTTTGAGAGGGTGAACACAGGCGCTTCTCTGCTCTTCACTGCTCTAAAGACTAGCTCCCCTCTCCTCGCCATTGCGGGACATGGTTCAATGTCACATCCAGAAGCTGGATGGGGAAACTACCGCAGTATTGGCTCTGGGGTGAAATGGCTCCTCATCTCTGTCTGCTCTGAGCTGTGAGCTGAGCATGCCAGAGCCAAAATGGGAACCGTGGTCCAGTTTGGTGTGTATGCAGATACTTCTGCTGGCTGGTGTGCAGTAATTACCCATGATTATTGCACAGTTCAGCTCATGAGTCAGCCAGGCATGCTTGCTGCTTCTGAAATATCATTTCACCCTGCACACCTTTCTTGACCTCGCACAACCTATTTCTTCAAAGACGCCTATACCTTCTGTCAGCTTTATGCATTAATCACACCGCCTGCTCATTACTGCGCACCCCAAATCAAAATTAAGGTCACCTTGCATATTGTCAAAGCCCTCAGCTGTCCCAGGGCAGGGCACCCAGGACCCCTGGGTCCCCGCAGCCCCCGCAGGAGCAGAAGCCACCCGGCCGAGCGCTGCCCCTCACGGACACGCGCCTGCCTCCCTGCTGCCGCGCAGGGCGAGCGGCTCGCCGAGCAGCCCTTGCCGCTGCCGGCCCTTCGCGCGCCTGCCAGCCTCCTCTGAGCCTGCTTCCCCAGGACTGGGGCCAGCTGAGCCTGTAGGAATTTCGCCAGGAATAGGGAGACAATGCCAACGGGCGGTTTAAGACATTGTTTCCCTCTCTCATTTCTGCCCCCGGTCCTCTCCTCCAGAACAGGGCTGGAGGCCCATGGGACTGCGGTGAGCACCCTGCTAGTTACCCTGCCTGGTGCGTCCGCACGGTGAGGCTGTAGGCACCGCTCACACGGTGTTCCCGCGGAGTGACAGGAGCTCCGTCCAGCTCCGGGCTGGCTGAGGCTGGACACCGGCAGGGGGTGGTCAGTGGGACGCAGCCCAAGGCTGCCCGCAGCTACAGATGCGAGGGCAACACCCAGGCTCGGTGCGCAGCATGCACAAATGGCACCCGGCGAGCCCGTCGCTCGTTTCTGTTGCAGGATGAGGCCCGCTTTAAACGGCCGAGTCCCTCCTTCGCGCCTGAGTTAAATATGTGCGTCGCACGGGGATTGCCTCACTGCTGGGAGGGCTTGAACTCACCTGTGACCCATTCTAGAGCCACGAATACTGCCGTGCAGTGCCCTGGGGCCACAGCCCACAGCAGAGATGTGTGGGCGCGCGCAGTGCCCCCAGCCCCAGCCGAGCCCTGTGGGCAGCTCCGTGCCCTCGCCCGCCCGGGCAGCCCAGCCCTGCCCTTCAGTGCCGTCTGCTCCACGGGCTGGGTGGCCGCCACCCCGCGCTGGCTGCACACGCAGCTAGAGAAGAGGGAACCAGCAAGAAGGGTTTCCTTCTTCTCCTCACTTGTTAATTGAAAAATATCACTTTAATTCAATAACAACATATGTTGAATAAACATAATAAGCCGGCAGTAGCAGAGTGGTGATGCTACGCTGTCACTTCTGCTTCAGCCTTTCGGGTTCAAATGACTGTGTTCTCAAACGACTCCTTTATAGTATTTGCCAAAACATGTTTACAGAAAGGCTCAGGCACAAGTGTACCATGGCATGCCAAGGCCGCTGAGAGGCTCATGCCAAGGAGCACAGTGGTTGGATGGAGAAGGCACTGGCTGTGATAGCACAGGCGAGGATGCTCCCAGAGGAAGGGACGAGGGCACGTGCTGACCATTTGAGCATTTCTCCTGGCAATCAGCTGAAAAGATGCAGAACTTATTTTCCCAAACATGACTGCTACGAATTTGGTAAGAGCTTGCAAGTTTTAGTGTTTACAGATGGCTTAATTTGGCAGCCATAATCATTATAGGAGCCACTAATCTAATGGGAGTTAAAGGCTGCCAGAAGTAAAGTATTACAATTAGAACAATACCCCAGTCCATGAGTGCTCATAACTTAGTACCATTGCAAACACCATAAGGTGCCCTGATGTGTATGCATCGGGTGTCTGGTTAATCACGCACTTGCTGTTCAAGCAAGCACCGGCACCAAGGAATGAATGGACACCAAGAAATCACACCTTCCTCTGGCCCTCCCCCAGCTCCTGGGCCACACGAGGGGCAGCACAGCAGACTTGGTTTCATTCGATCTGTGGGAAGAAAGCAACACATGAAATCTGAGCAGCAGTCAAAGAGCACAGAGCTAAAGAGCCTGCAAGTGAAGATGCATGCACAGTGTGTGTTTAAAGCTCTTCACTCTTCCACACGTTCAAATAAATGCATCATCTGTTTCACTGATGGCTTAGCCACGTGTACTAAGCCTACTTCCCATCAGCTCAGCTGCAAGCTAAGTCAAGGAAGGAGATCCGAGCTCAGCTGCAATGCCTGGCATTTGCCAGGGACGTGATGTGCACAGTTGCTGTGGATCAGCTGCTGTCTCATCATAGCTTGCTTGTGTCTGAAGCCCAAGAAGTGCACACACACGTGCACACACAAACTACCCCTGTCCTTGTTGTTTTCCTTCCTCCAGCTAGCCTACTGTCTGTCTGTTCTCTTTTTCCAGAGGTCCTCCACTGTAGGATCTTTGGATCTATTTTTAAAGAAGTTTCAGGAATCCTGTGGTATCCATGTTACAAGGATGTTGCATTTTCCTTTGTCAGTAGTCTGGTGGTTATCTATTATTCTCTCTCTTTAAATCCTATCTGCAAGGTCTGTTGCAGAGCCTTCTGCTGCCACAGGAAAGGCTGATTGCTAGGTCACTTAGTAAGTGGCTGGAAGCTGGGCAAAGCCCTGCTTCTGGGCCAGTGCCAGCATGTTCAGCTGCAGCTGTCCCAGGGGAAAGCCCCAGCACCTGCCAGGGCAAAACCTACTTTTGCTGAAGGCACTTTCTCAGGTTCAAGCCAGGGTTGTTGGCAGAAGGAAATATAGTCTGCCTTTCTCTCACCAGTGTCCTGAGAACGTTCATTAATGGTGGAGAGGATTCAAATTCAAGCTGAGGGCACCATACCTCTCTGCAATGAAGAGCTGTCCCCTCTTCTGGGAATGGCGTTCAGTCTTTCGTGGTGCCTCTGCTCCTCTACACCAGGAAGCATCATAGTTCAGCTTGGGTTCAGCAGTCACCTAAGACGTGGGAGATCTCACTGTTGTCTCTGCACAAATTAATAGTTAATTACTCACAAGAGGAAGAGATCCAATAATCTATTATGTGCATGAAATACAGCATTTGGGCAGATCTCCTTGGAGAGTAACTGTCAGTGAGCCCTTGTAGTTTGAACAGACGTTAAGTCAGGACACCGCGCTCCAAAGAACAGTGTAGTAGAAAAGGTTTAATTTCTCTCCCTTTTCTAGAAGATGTTTCTATCAGCAACAGGGGAAAACAAGTCTTAACCACAGACTTCAGCATAATAGCTGCAGTAACAAAACAAGTTACATTATTAAACTAACTCTTGGTAAGAGCCAGATGATTTCTACAGACAATTTTGCATGCAACTGCTAGATGCAATTTGCAGAGTGAGCGCCAAATTGCCATACTAATTATTTCTGGGCTGATGTTCCCTCTGTGACATAGTGGCATTTGGAGAATGGGGACTAACCAACAAGTGAAGTGCTGAAGTGGGAGATCACTAATAGCGTTTCTGAGAAATATCACGAATACCCATCTTCCTCTTCACACACTCTCAGTTTGCGCCGAGACAATTTAATGCACACAACTGTCCTACCTAGTTCGTCTGTAATTTTGGCACCACTCAGGCAAGCGGTGCCCGCCAGCCTCTGGGCACGGTGCCGGTGTGGCTGCACAGGGCACCGTGACCTGCACTATGGACAAGCCAAGCGGGTGGCCCTGGCAAGGCCTCTCGAGCCCTACAGATCTCCCAGGTGAACGTGTTTCTCTCGATACACATCTGGCATGTGACTCATGCACACACATTGCCTGACAGTTTGCCTGATTCTCAGATCTGCAATATACTGGGGAGAAGGGGGGCTGGCAAGAAGTTCACTTTATTCGAGTCTGTTAGCAGGTTGGTGTCTGCTTTTATGCCTGCTCTCTCGCTAGCAGTTTGTTCTGAGTTAGTTTATCAAATTGGATACTTCTGCACACTGCATAATATGAAATGGAACAGAAAAGCATTCCTGGCGTACTGTGAGTTTTTTGCTTTCTGTTCCTTTCCTCTGTCTTATTTTCCTTTTTGTTGCTGAGGCAGTACTCTGTCAAGCTTAAGCAGTGTAATTGTAGTCTGGTACTACAGAAACAGTGATTAGTGAAAAGCAACAGGAAAAAAGGAGTTGGTTGGCTTTAAAGAGTTTTAGGTCATATTTTTCTTCTGTTAAAAACAGAATTTATATGCATTAAAAGACAAATTACTGAAAATAGAATAACCATTCAATATCTGATTGGAAAAAAAACACCAAATTGATTTGGATTTTGAATATCAGAAAGTTGATGGATGATAATGAGATTTGACCGAGGAAATAAAGGGTCCAAAACCAGCAAGCAGCTGTGGCAAGAATATAAATGATGTTTGCTAAAATGCCAATAATTCTCCATTCACTGCATGTTCAACATTACTGTAGCAGGGACTTCAGAGCAAGGGAGACACATTCCCGGTGGGGACTACTGGGACAGACTGAATTGCTAATACCGTGCTGGCGTGAAAACACCACCAGATCAGTTCTTCATTGCAGCAGCACTACATGAACAGATTTTACTTTAATTTGCACCACTATGGAACCACAAAACTCGTAGTGGCTGGCTTAAGTACACGGGAAGTCAGACCCAGTGATTTAAGTCGCGCTGGCAGACATGGGCAGGTCTGAAGCCGGGTCCACGTGCCGCATGCCTGCAGCGGGACGCTTCGGGTCTGGGGGGAGGCCTGGGCCCTCGGCCAGGCTCCTGTTCGGGGCTGTGCCTTTTGGGGCTGTTCCCTGTGAGTGGCCCCTCTAGAGGAGCTGGGTGCAACACACTGGGAAAGTACTGTGGGCACACATGGGACTGTTCCTCTGAAGCCAAGGGTTTCCTTCTGCCACCAGGTTGCTCTTTTTTTTTTTCTTTTTTTTCCTGTGCACGTTCACTTACACTCATAATTAATCCATCCTGGACAAAAAGTCTGCTTGTTTGAGGGGCACAGAGACACATGCTGCCAGGCGCCTTGTTCCAGTTCCGTCTGTTTAAGGCTGCACCAATTCCCCAGCAGCGTACACAGCAGGTACCTGCACCTGGACTAAGGACTAAGGACCGCCGGCCCTGTGCTGCTCCTCGCCGCCCTGCCAAGCCCAGCGCTCCCGCCACAGCACTGCGGTCCAGCGCTGGCTTTCCAGCTGTAACCATATTTGCCTCTCACCGGAGATGAGTCTCAGCAGAACGTCGTGTCTGTCTGCCCCGTGAGCCTACAACGAGGCACGCGGCTCGCGGCCACCACCCGTCGGCAGGGGCTGCCCAGCCGCAGCCTGGCAGCCGGGGCGCCCAGCGCCGCCTCTGACCCGCTGCCACTACGGTTGCTTCAGGATTGCCTCAGACCGAGATGAACTCAGCCGTGGTTTAGCCTGGCCAAGGCTAATCTCATTACAGATAATCTTGTTTACCGCATGTACGGCTCGTAAAACAATGCTGGCTGTTAACTCTTGCTCTCCCCCACAAGGCAGCCCCTTAAAGACATCCGCGAGGGACGTGCGGGGTAGCTGACGGCCTGCTGCCTGCCACAGCCTACATCTCATCCTCCGAGGACAAGGCTGGCAGCAGCTCTCCCTGCGCAAACACAGCAGCGCAGCGGTAGGCTGGGGCCCGCAGCACCGCCAGCCCCACAGCACGTCACCTCAGGCATAGCTCCCACGTCCTGACATCGCCCCACAGTGACAGGTCAGCAGCAGCCTCACTAGCATTCTGTGTGCCTTTGGTAATGACGTTTAACCCTGCTAGGTTCAGCAGAGCCTCACCTGCAGGAAGGATGCAAAACTTTTCCTCTCCGCCATCTTAAGAACACACACAGCTCCCCTCCGCCCTGTGTGGACGGATGCAGGGGGCACGTGCGAGAGGAGCACTCGCGCTGCTGGCGCCTGGCGTCTCCACTGGTGTTTCTGGCCCCTGGGTCCCCATGGCCACGCCACACGCACGCCCAGGCGCACGGGCTGCTGGGTTTGGGGGCTGCCAGCCCTGCGGGACGCGGGCACCCCGTGCAGCGCCAAGCAGAAAGCAGCCGGCTGGCTGTGCCCCTCCCAAGCACGCTGCGGCTGGGTGGGAAGCCTCGTCCCTCCTCCCGCCTCAGAAGCAGGGCTACTGCTCTGCATTTTTCTTTTGTTTTCTCTCCCATGCTGTGCTTTCCAATGTGCAATCAAATGCTCATGCTCACGTTGGGTTCAACTCAGCTGGACCACACTGCCATACTGCCAGTCTGTTGCAATAAAGAGTAGCAGGATATTTTTATGGGCTTGTTCCAGTTTAAAAAAAAAAAGTTTTTTCTCCTAAGAATCTGGAAAAATTTCAGATTTTTCACTTTGAAACTTATCTTGTCAATTATTTTACATTGTGATGTCCTACCAGGTGATATTCTGTTCACTGCATCGTCTGCTGGTATCATCAAGCAAAATAAATGCTGAAAGTTTCCTAATTTGTTTGTGACATTTGTTAAAGCAGTGAGGATGGCTGCCTCTTAGAACTCACTGAAAGACATTGTTTTGTCTAGACCAGTGTCTCCATTTCTTTTCAGCAGGTTGAGCTTGCAATTACTTTGAAATTACAAGATAAAAATGGATATTTATATTATTTCCTATTCCTAAGATGATGGTAGTCCATATTAAATTGAGCAGTTTTAAATAAACTTTCAGAAGTGAAATCATAATTTCTTTTTCTGAAACAAAAATATTCCAAGCAAAACATTATAAATCTTTTTTTTTCAGGTCTTTATCCAACATAGATTTACCAAAAGCCTGTCATTTCTGTGAAAAATTTTAGTTCCATCGAAACAACCTATTTTGCACAAATACCTTTTACTCGCCCGTGCCCTAACCAGCCCCACTGGTTTCCCTGGCAGAGGTCCCCTGCAATACAAGAGGGAGCTGCCCCCAATGCCTGGCTGCGGAGGGACAGGAAGACGCGTGGTGTTGCCACTCATGCCCTCCAGGTCCCTCCTAACACGCTTACCGCAGGTTTGCTCTTCAAGAGATACCCCTTGGCACGAGTTGGGGGAAACAGCCGCCCTTTGACCAGAGGAGGCCGGCGGCCTGCAGCACCCCTGCCTGCCTCCCGGAGCAGCGATGCCAGGCGGATGGATCCCTGGCCCACCTGCTCCCCGCCTCCCAGCGCCCTGCCCGTTGAGACCACGTCCTGATACCGCAGCGCTTTCATAAACATCCCGCCAGACGCCCTGCTGTCTTCTGCTGTTTCCATAGGCAGCCTAGGAAGTTAATTTCCATCCATAATATTTGAAAATACCTTAATTATGAATTCAGCAAGTCTGCTTACTAATACAGTTTTCCCTATATTATTTCATGGTTAGTTGAGAATTCAGTTGTAAAAAGTAGTAATAAATGTGTGCAGCAAAACAAAGCTGAGACCTTTGGAAGCCTGTCTTGTAGAGGATGGAAAACTCTTGTCCCTCTGGGACTACGTCTGATCCTAAGCTCTAGAGCCAGTATTTTTAACACCGCCTGTGGGAAAGTGCAGCAACCTTGGGCTGCCTAACTCATGTCTGTTCTGCTGCTGGTCACTGAACACTGCAGAGGTATTGCATGTGCTCTGTACCAGTGAATGGCTACTAAATTGAACATCAGACAGGACACGACATGCTGTTTTCGGTGGGTGTTACAGGCAAGAAGGCGATACTGACCTACACCACCCCATGCCTCCAGCCTGCTCATCCTGTCGCTGTTTGATGCAGAGCTGAACGCCTCTAAGCAGCCACAAGCAAGGCATGTCCGGAGTGCAAGCACGGCCAGCAGGCAGATCCACAGACCAAAACCCACCCATCTATTGCCTGAAGCCTCTCCACCTTTAACTCGCTAGCAGGGGCATAACAGCATCTTGCAGTTTCTCCAGCTTTGGCAAATGCAAATGCTGTGGTGCCTTCAGTCCCTGAAATACATATGAAGTGAAGATCAGAGAGCAGTTAATGGTTTATTATTTCCTATACTGAGCTATTTTTATTCTTTTTCAGAATCCTGTACACTATGCAGCCAAATGGCAAGGTTGATTGTGGCAATTATTAGCAAGGAAATATTTGCAGGAATTACATAGGGCTGATGGTTTAGCTGCAAACCCATCCTACAGAACTGGATGATTGAAATTTAAAGATGCTTTGGCAGATGCTTTTGTTTTCAAAGGGTGGAGGCATGAAAGCATGGTTTGTATCACACATATTTTACACTCTTGCTTCAGCAAGAGAACTCCATTGTATTAAAAATAGGTTATTCCTGTCAAATATCAGTTAGAAAAAAAAACCAGCATTTTTCTCTTCCCATCTTAGCTTTAACAATGATTTTACAGGTTTCTTGGTCTCCACTGCCAGATTTGAAAAATCTAGACATTTAAAGGAATTACATTGAGATCTACTATGGCGTTCTGTGTAGATGTTGCCCCCTCATTTACTTCCTGCATATTTGCCATCCCAACAAAAGCAATAAATAAACAGAAAGAGAAGACGTGGCCCTGGCAGGCTGCAGATGAGGTCAGTGATGAGCGTTCACCACCCGGACGCACCCCAGGAGGAAGGGGCAAGCAGCAGGAGTGATGGACTTGCCTGGGGGCAGGGCTGGGGAGGGGACAGTGCATGCTAGGGGTAAAATTTCGCTTTAAGAAATTCAGAAACATTTCTGCACCCTGAACGTTGGAGCCCTGCCTGCCAAGTGGTATAAAATGATGGCTTTAGAGACTACCAAGCAAATCCCATGAGGACAACTTTCAATCTTAGAAAGACAAAATACAGACAGAAAGAAATGATCTTGTATACATCACTGCCCTGGAATCCCTCATTCATAAATGCTTAGGTATGGATTATTCTTCCACCAAGGTGCACAATCAGCATTGCAGACCTGAAGAAAAATGCGGAAGAAGGTGCAGGAGCAAACCTGGGACAGATGGCAGAGTCAGAGAATACAAATGGGGTGAGTAAAAAAGACCATGTCGAGATTCAAAATGTAGGCCAAGCTCTTGCTGCATTCGCAATTGAGTGTTTGCTGTCTGCCCCAGCATCAGTCTGCTCCCATCCTTGTTCCCTTCAGTCTGAACAAAACAACGTTTCAATCTTCTTTAAATTCAAGGACACCAAGTCCCTGAGTGCCCTGCTCACTAGCTCTGAATGGGAAGACAAACCTGCCCGGGCCCTAACAGCATCTTAGCTGACGTCAGTGATGCAGAACACATTGCTTCAAATGCATATTCTTCCAGGGGTGCCATCCATCCACCCTGACAAGAAATAGAGCGCTTCCTCCCTTTATCATGTCTGAGAGGGAGAAATGTGTGAAACAAAGCTAAATGTGTGAAATGCAAATAGAAGTCGCCACGTCCCAGTAATACATTCCGTATACTGTCTCGTAGCATTGCAGGGATGCAGCTCGAGTCTGCTAACGTCCCCAACAGATGGCACGTTGTCGCTGCTTACACAGAAGAAGCGGAGAGGCAGGAGCAACAGCGGCACGCGAGGGGCAGCGTGCCACCCGGCCGCGCAGCGCGCTGAGCGTCCCGGCTGGGGACCGGCACTCTGAGCCAGCGCTGCCAGGGAAGGTACGGGCTGCATGGTCGTACACTTGTTAAACAAATGAAAAAAGAGATTCATGTGTTGCTGATTTTTGTTGTTTGTGGTTTTTTTGTTGTTGTTTTGTTTTGTTTTGTTTAATTGGCAAAACCCCTTTAAAAATAATGTTAGATAAAGTACAGGAGTAATACTATACTAGTGTAATATAACGGGGAGATTTGCATCCACATTTTCTTTCCCCACAAATGCTTATGTATGTATGTATAACAGAAATTTCACGTACAAGAAGAGCTTGCTTGTTTTACTTAGGCCACATCTAGGCAAGGAAGGCACACATGAGTATAGCTAGCACCACAACAGTTCTCTCAGGATATCTTGTTTTGCGCCAATATGGCCCAAATAATAATTCTGAATAATAAACTGAGACACAACAGAGCGCTATGCTATTTATTTAACTACCTTCATTGGGAATGTCATCGCTGCATCTTATTAAAACAAAAAATCATGACCAAACTGGAACAGTTATACAAACCTAGAGCTTATAAAAGGCCTAATTTGAGCCAGCTGTCCTTTCTAGACATTCCCAAGTGATGACATTAGTATAACGCATTATTTCTTCCCAATAACATTTTTGGGAAAAAAACAAAACAAAAAAACTACAAATGAACACTGAAATACTGTGTATGACTTCAGCCTCACGCATCTTTACAAACACATCCTGGGCCACCCAAAAGACATGGCAGAAGGCTGAATGCGCATGACCACCTTGCTGGGTAAGCCCTCCCGGACAAGCCTTGTTTCCAGGTGTACCCAGACAGATGCTTCCTCAGGGGACACCAGCACCAAGCAGTGGCCGTGAGGATGCGGTCTGTTCCTCTGGAAGTCACCAAGCACTCCCTGGCAGACACACTTCCTTGCACGAGCAAGCCCTGCTAGGACCAGCACCGTTCTGTCTGCACCTTGCCCAGGCTGCTGCAGCACCCAACCCACTCGCACTCCAGCCAGAGGCTGTCCTGAGCGTCCCCCTGGGGCACCCGCGATGGCTCTTCCCCTCCCACATCCTCTGCTGCCTCGGGGACAACACCAGCCCCCCATCCCTATGTGACGGGGGCTACAGATTGCCACAGAGCCTGGGGCAGCTTGGTGTCTTCGAGGTATTTGTAGTGTCAGGTTGATTTGAAGTTGTGTGATATAGTTGAAAGGTTCAAAAATAGGGAAAGAGGTGAGTTAACAAATCCGTAGCATGACTGTACAGCTCTATTTTCCTTAGGAACTGAGCTGCAGTAATAGCACCACTTTGATCCCCGAAGAAACTGTATGAGAACAACTTAATTACTGTAAAGTATTTGGGGATTCAAGCATGTTGTTGGTGGCAGCTTCTTTGGAAATGTCAATCATTTTTATCCAGTGGAAAACACTATATTTAGTCTGTGAATTAAAAAAAAAAAAAAGGAATGTCACTGTCAGTGCTTTCAGAATTTTTTCCGCTGTGTGTTTAAACTGCTTAGAGCATGGAAGACCGAAACGTCCTGGTGCAACCTCTGCAATCTATATAAAACTACCAGTAGGAAATGGCACATGAAAGAGCTAGCCCTGGCAGATGTTCTGGAGGACTTCCAACAGAGCCTGCTTCGCTCATTGTGCCACAGACACCAGGAAAAGTTGGTGAGGTCTTTCTTACTATTTCGTATTCTGAACTGCAAGTATCATACGGCAACCTGCTTGCGATTTATTCTCTGTATAGGTGCAATTTGACCAATCACACATTTCCTTCCACAATACCATAGACACACTAAACAAATATAAAACAAATTTTATTACTAAAAACTAGCATACTAGTAAATGACTAGTAAACCGCTTTCTTTTTAGTCCAAAATATGATCACTTCTGTTCTCTCCCAAATGAAAATTAGATCTCTGAGAGTGTAAAACTTGTAGGAAATAGTGTTACTAAGGTAAGCTACCCCACACGGTCAGCCTATAGCCCTTTGGATGCTGAGCTATAAAAGGGAGGGCCAAGAGTCAGGATATACCCTTAGAAGTACCTTGTGAGTGGAAAAGTAAATGTCAAATTCAAACCCTTAGCGAAGATCATTTTCTCTACAAGATTAAATGAACAGGACAGGACAGGATGCTGATCTTCCACGTTTTAACTTGCACCTGATCTGCACTGCTGGGAGGGCAGGCTGATTGATGCCTGCTGTTAAGCAAGGACAGAATTGCGCTGCCTTGGCTGACCTGGAATGGTCTATCCCAAATGCTCATGTTTATAAAGTAACTTTATCTTCTTTTTATACACAAAGTTTATTCCTGAAATCCAATCACATTGAAATCAAGGATAATGTGGTGTCACATCAAAAGCCACATCAGAATAATTAATCATCATCATTTCAATTTAGATTCACACACTGATATGGGCTTCTACTGTACCTACAGATACTCGCTGTAAACTCTTGACAAGAGCTGCAAAACATCCATGGAGAATCTTTCTGCTTCATACGTTGCACTGAGGTCTAGATCCACCTGATGATTCTGGACTGACCGGGATTAAACCTGTGCAGATATCACCTAACTCCTCCTGTAGGCATCTCACTCCAAAATGCAGATCCTCCGAATTCCTTACAGCCACTGAGCCACAGAGAAGATGGTTCCCAAAGTTTTGTGATAAATTTTGTCAATATGGAAAGGTCTTCCTTTCAGCACAGCTGTAACCACCTATGTCCTACCAGGCTGAGAAGTAAAATGTGTAATGCTCCCATAGTCCACAAACTGATTTTTCTGCCTATCCTAATTTGAAGATAAAAATTGTGTTGGGAGAATTCAGTAGAGCAAAATATTTGCATATGCCAACCCCCTAACTAGTCTCTTCCGCTGCTTTTAAAGGCCACCAATATCTCAGCTTGATCCAATTACTGCATTGTACAGCTTATCACACCGACCATTTTCCTTCCCTCCTTTTCTTCAGAGCTGAGCCTTATTAATGGGAAATGTGACAGGTCCAGTCAGTGTTAAATCCAAACTCCTAGGTTAGTTCTGTATTTGGAAGCAACCTTAGGTTTTGTGAACTTTTATTCAACACAAAAGCAGCCTCTTGGCACTCGCATTCTTTAATGGATTTGTGCCATTTACAGTAGTTCTGTATTCATATTGTTTTCCCCAGAATTGCCTCTAATAAAGATTAGTACACGTGTGTGCGTTTGTTTATGTCTATACTGCCCTGGAACATCTTTCAGTACTCTGGTAAAATATCAGAATGATATTTTTCAATGGATTGAAAAGATCCTTGCATTTTTTTCACTACGCTATTCTAAAATGTCAGAAATTTTGAAGAAGTGATGCTTAAAGTGAAAATGCAGCTGTATCCTATCTTTAAGCCTGAATCAGTCAGAACAGAGGCCCTATTTCTTTAAATTCTTCTTGTTCTTCAATTCTAACTGTCTTGTAAAACCTCTCAGATATACAACAAGAAATAAGTTGTAGTTTTATTTCTTTACAAAAGTACTTGAGCTTCCCCAGGTCAGAACATTTCCACAGTAACATTTCAGCATAAACACACATCAATGGCTTACATGCTAATTTAATTCTTTAAGATGTAAAAGTAAGACTTACAAAAGCAAAGCACTTTGTGAGCTTCAGGCCTCCAGCAGAGCCCCATCACTTGCTGCCGTGACTGCAGTTTTCCGAGTGCTGGTCCATGGGGGCCGGGGGCTCCCAGCCGCCCACCAGCACCACCTGCACCCCCTCCTCAGGCAGATCCCACCTCTGCTCTGCAGCTCTTTTCTTCCATTGTCATGGCCTTTCATAGCCACCTCATACATTCAGTTGCCACCCAGCATCTTCCTGATTTCAAAAAGTTTTTGTTTTCACTAGAAAACTTCTGACTAATTGTAGCTGAGATTAAGAAATGGAAAAACTACAACTTTTCTGATCCTGAGAATACCATTGCTAAATTTCCTCTTATGCCTAGAGCCCATGTAGCCCAGAGTGAGTCAGAGAAAAGCAAGGAAGGAGCTGGAGGACTTCAGTGCTATCGAACCCAGTCTCCCAGGCAGGTGTTGGACGGTCACTGCGTATGGGTGCTGGCACCAATGCGGGGCAGAGATGCTCCTTGTTGGTCCTGCAGCTCTAGCTGCCTGCCCTCTGCCCAGCACATGCGCACGCGTGCGCACACACACACACTGCAAGAGCCTTTCCTTAAATTCCCATTTGGAGGAAGTTGAAACATAAAAGCACAATTTCTAGTATCACATGAGACAGTGACTAACTGTCACTGTAGTGACTGAGTACACAGCGTTTCAGAGGGGGCTTTCCAAGTCGCAGGAATGCAGTGCTCACCTCAGGGTGACTCAGAAGACCTTTATGCTTATAAAAACCTCTCCCTCCATGACAAGATACAGAAGCTAAACCAAGCGCTGCTTTGTCATGGGTAACGCTACTCAGGAACAAACATGACAAATGAAAAGATAGTAAAAAAGAAACTGAGCCCCTCCCACTCACTAATTTTAGTCTTACAGCAAGTGGCTGAACATACAAGCACTGGCCAGCACAGGCGCCCTGTGATGCCAGCTCAGGCCAGCCCCACGGTGAATGCGGCCGACAGCTCTGCGTGCACCATGCTGCGCTGCTGTCTGAAGCAGCAGTTCTCAGAAATGTACCATAACTTCCACAGGAGCCATTGCTTAACAAACCATGGCTTAATCCGTTAAAGGAGCTGAGCCAAAATGAGCGAAATCATGCTCAGGACAAATCTGTCCGTTTTCTGGTGTGCCAGTCTCTGGATATCTCAGCTGGGAGAGGTCGGGCCGAAGCACTCCTCTGGCAGTGGGCGCAGCCATGCTGAAAAGAAAAGAAGTCACGTTACAATCGGTGACCACACCACCCTTCAGGACACGTGCATCATTTTGCAAGGCGTGCTTCATCCTGGTGCAGAGAACCTCTCAAACTCCACCCTCATTGTTGGCTTCCTTTAGAGAATCGGAGCCAAAAAATAACAACAAAGTAGTTTCAGCAACAGTGCCAGCCGCAGCCTTTCGGTTTGTATGTTCTGAGTAAACAGAAGGGACCATTAGAGGGGAACAAGAAAAAAAATACCACCTTTTATGGGCACTTCAATCATATTTTAAATGGAAATGAAATGCAGGCTATGTGCCTTTTACCTCCCAATGACTTCTGCAAGGCAAAACCCAGAAGCAAATCCCAAAGTGTAACCCTGAGTGCAAGGAGTGATGCTGCTGGCAAAAGGGCCCATGCTCATGTGTTTGATGCTGGGGGCCATCTCCTCTGGTGACTAAGGCACTGTGCAATAAAGGTCTTAGAGTCTCACAATCAGGTACGCCAGAGCACCTCCCAGAGAAGCAATGGAATGGGCAACATCTTCAACTTTGCCTGCTGCCGGGACAGATGCCCCAAAGGGAGCCCCTGGGCAGGCAGGTGCCCTGCTGGGCCAGCTCAACGCAGCAGCAGGGCCCCGGCGCCAGCGTCACCCACGCTGCTGTGTGCACGGAGCCCACAGCAGTGGGACGTGGCGCAACCAGAGCACGGCACCTTCCTGACACCAGCAGAGCTGTGAGGTGGCTAACGTAATTTAAAAACAAACAAACAAAAACAGAAACAAAATAACCCAACAGAATTACAAATAAAATACTAATTAAGGAATGAAGGAAAGCTGGGGTAGAGTGGAGCAGCCGCCAGCTTGCTGGTGCATCTCATCCCTGCACACTCCTGTTCACAAAGGCCTCTCAGTGCCCGGAAAAGCCATGGAGGAGGAGGCTGGTGGCTCCTCAGGAGCCAGCCTGGGGCTGGCTGGGCCCGCACACCCAGGCAGAGCTCCAGCAAGGCCACCTCCAGCGTGGTGGGACCAGGACAAAGGCAGCCGTGCCGCTGCGTGCCAGCTGCTGGTGGCAGCCAGGAGCTCGCCCGTGCCCGCACCAGAACCGGTCCCAGCAGCGCACAGGACTCAGGGCAACATATTGTCTTTAAAAAGGCCTTGAATTCAATTTCAAAAAGGCAAGAGGGGGATTATTCAACATCCTGCCACAATTCCGGTAAAGAAAGCACAGCTCAGGTTTTCTCCTCACTTACATTAGTGTGCTGGGAAGACTTAGAAAGGATTTAGAGCAGTCTGGCCTTGAAGTGATGAGCCCCAGATTTTGCTGTCATGGAATATTAAAACACTGGGTTCGTGTTGCAGATAAAGGCAGAAGTTCAGTACCGTGCTGCTCAGTCCTGACAGGACTGAGGCACTTCTACACATGACCAGAAGCAAGATTTCAGATTCTGTGGGAACTTCAACATCAAAAATACAGGTGCCTACTAATTTAGGCCCATCACAGGCGAGCATCATCTCCATACATATTTGGAGGAGCATAGTTTGACAGGCTGAGTTGCTTAAAGTGGCACTGATGTATGCAGGAATTTTGAGAGTACTTTTGCAAACTTTGTCCTCCTGCAAGTCACTTACATAAAGCTCATTTTTGAGCTCAAACACCCCAGTTTCTCTCTGTGGTAAAATTCAAATCTCACTATAGCAAAAAAAAAAAAAAAAAGCAAGCCATTAAACTGGTCAATCTGTTTTTCTTATATGAAATTTGGACATTTGGTGAATTTTTATGTTCCATTCAGCCATGCAACAGGAGAAGCATCAGCAGACGTACAAAAAATGTCTCCGTGGTCTGGGTATTTGCAACCCAGCAGCAGCAGCAAGCTGGAAGGAGGGGCAGTGCACTTCAGGCCAAGTTTGCACCAGTGGTGCTAATTAGAAAATCTGCCTACCAAACAAGTCTGTCTCGGATCCCCCTTCCACTCCTGGCTTTTCTCATTACCAGTGTGCCCAGTGGAGGCCGTGCCAGGACTCTGGCACTACATCTCTATGTGGTAGCCCTGGCAATGGTCCTGTGACAGCCAGACCTGCCTCTGGAAGGGCGATGCTAACAGCAAGGCATGCCCTTTCCTGCCGCTCTCCACAGCCTTTCACATGTTCGGTTGCCTGAGTCATCTCTCAAGCCTCTGAAGTGTTATGCTGCATCCCAGTTTACACTTTAATAGGAAAGCTCCACCTTTCTCTTACATTTATGTATAAGTGATATACTCTTCAGAAGACCTAAAATTCCTATTGATTGTGCAGCAAGACAGAAAAGCTGTGTCTCATGATGATGGATGATTGCTCCACTGGCTCTTACCTTTGGTAACAGACTCCATGTGTATTAGTACATAGTTTAAGAGGAATTACCATCTTTTTAATAGATCACATACTGAGTCACAAGCTATATATTCAACAGAAAAATCAAGCTAATTGTTCACTTCTTCTAAGATATCCCTGAAGGATAATCAACCTCTGCAGAGCTGTTTCTTAGTTGGAAACTAAATAATTAAGCTGAAGGAATGCATTTCTCTTTCAAGATTCTCTGTATTATCTTTTATTCTTCATACCAAATACATCAGTATGAACACAAACTATTAACTTTAATTAAAAATGAAAATTAGTTCAAGTTTTGTTTTGTTAAATCTATAGATGAAAAACAAGAGACTGTCAAGACAAGAAAAAAAAAAACAAAAAAACACATTGCAACCTTCCTGCCAGTTCTCATCCCTACCCACTTGCACAGTAATCTGTAAACATGCCATGTGGCATCATCTTCCTGAGTGCACCTCAAGAGTCTTCAGTAGGATTCATCGTACATGGGCTTCAGCTGGTAAAGCAGCTGTGCCTGATATAAATAAAGAAATGGACAATGCCATAAAATGATAGATGTGTGAAGCTCCAAAATTTGATAGGAACCTTCTTTATTAATTTAATCTATTACTGGCTAATTGCTTATGTACTGTAAATCTGCAAAGGTCAATTCTTGAAAGCACCAAACAATAAAAAGGTATGAAATGCTAACAAGTCCTAATACAATAATAATGTTAATCAATAGTCTAAATGAAGCCTTGTATTGCCAATGATGCATGAAAATATATTATTGTTAGGGACTACAAGCATGGGTTCCACTGAAACCAATAAAATAAAAAGCTATGTATTTTAAGACAAATGCAGTATAAACAGCATCTGTAAATACCGACTGTACAAAGAACTTTTTCAAGAGAACATCCTAAAGGAATAAACCATTTTCACCAAAAAGCTACTTTCTTGCACAAATCAAAAAAAGGAGAAAGTATGCTGATGCAATTATACTTAAAAGCCCAGCTCTGAAATACAGGGATGTAACATTATAACTTGTTTATACATACCAAATACTACATTTTAAATATATGTAAATCAATATTTTTATATATATTAAGTTTTCATAAACTTGTTTATCAGCCTGCAGCCTCACACCAGACAGACTCCTTCAGCTACTCTGTTGAAACAACTGTGCCAAAAGGACAGAGTTATTGCAGATGCTCACCGCTGTAGCAGGAAGCAGACTTGTCACTCAGAGGCTTGCTTCACTGGATTGCTTTATGTCCATTTAAACAATTCCTGTCTTCCTGAGTTTCTGACTGCTTCTGGGGAATGTTAAAAAAAAAATAGCATTTTTAAACCATCTCTGAATTCTAAAGGGCTGCAGAAGAGTGCTCTGTTTGTAGGAGCAATTTGGTTTTATTAAGCAGCATGACGCAGATGAAGCGAGCTGAGATAAGCTGTGTACAGTACATTGCAGCAGAGTCAGCAGCAGAAGCAGATCAATCTAGAACCTGATTACCCAGAAACGCACTGACACACTGCAAGGAAAGGTGTTAAAACCCTTCTTCTCATTTGCTCATCAGCCAAGCTAGACACACCATTTCACCTCTGATATTATTGAAGGAATTTCTCATGGCAGTAGAGGTTTGGCAAACTATACTTCTCAGAAAATATTTTTGCATTTCTTTGTTTTCATTAAACCTCTCTGCCAAAATGTCAATTGTGAAGATCATTTCACTTGCACAGCATTGTTATAATATATTTCACAAGCAGTATAGACAGCACTTACTGTGAAGTCTGCATTTCTTATTTTCCCACTGGTAGGAAAATAGAATACTTACAACCAGCTGGCAACCCAAAGAGTTAGACCTGCTACAGGCAGGTCTTAAATTGCTTTTGTAAAAAGGTCTATTAGTAGGTTTGAGCTGAGCAAGGAGGGCTCACCAGTTTACTCTATTAGTCTGATTTCTTCCCAGATAAATTCTGCTCATGAATTTTAGAAGTATTGAATTAGAGGAATCTGGTTTTCAGGGACAGGCATGAATGCTGGGAACATATAATAATGTACTCATGTCTTCAGCAGAAAAAAAGGAAGCATTATTCTTTCTGAACATTTCCTTCCTCTTTAAATCTTCAGATACTCTGCTTTCTCTAAGGTCATTGCATGAATTTAAGATACACCATTCTGGAAACTAAATTAGCCCTCATTTACTGGGAAGTTGAATGCAGCCAGACTAATGGTGGTGCAAATATAATTGGTTCCCAACATGTGTCAGTGTGTGTACTCCTCAAGCCACAGAAAAGATGCATTATGGGACTAATTTTTAAATGTTAATGGATATTGGATGTTTGCCAGACACCCAGCTGTGCACAAAACATTGAGATGGTAAATAGCTCTTGATCTGTTTAGAAACAAATTATAATGGCTGTTTGGATTCCACATGACTGAAGGCATGGTAACCAGCACAGGCTTACAGACTGACCCTATTAACTGCACTGAGGGGAATGCACCGATTTTTAAAATCAAGATAAGAGACATAAAATAAGGCTATTAAGATTGTGTTTAAATTATTTTAGATTAATATTAAACAAACAGGATCCCAACGACAACCCATAGCACCTGTTACCATTGCCTTACTGAGCTAACTTATTATTCAGGGAGCTTTTTTGGTGGGGTTGTTTGGTAGGAGGTCAAAAAGAAAATGCTTTCTTCACTCAATTAATTTGACTCTAAAACCGAGATCTGAGTGAAGTGATTACTTGCACTTAAAGAATAAAATCTCTCCTACCACACATCAGCAGTAGGTCTCACTGAGCTGCACCAGGGAACAAGACCTCTTCTCATTTGATGTGCAGTTCTCATAATTTTTAATTGAAATCTATGAATATCAGTATTTGCAGGAAAGTCTCTACTTGAAATTTCTTACTAATTGTATTCATTTGGTCAACAGAGCCCAATAGTGAACTTTAATCAGCTGGATTAGATGCTTTTGATTACTATACTGTAGCATTAGCAGAAAGTATCATTTTAGAAGTGAAAAGCGCACTAATTGTCAACAACACAGGAGAGCTCTTTTCCGTAAAGTTGTGTGGTCAGTGGGTTGAGAGCCTTTTTCACAAATAAGACAATCACATGTATATTCAGGGGATCTTACTCTTTAGGATCTTGCTCTTTTGGATTTTGCTGTTTGGGTTTGAAAAATTCTGGAAAAGAGCTTTGTAGCTTAGGACATGATCAGTCTATTTCAGGATATTGAAGTTTCTCAAATAAATAAATAAAAACAACAATACGCAATTCCAGGTAGAAGACCACAGTACCATTGAACCAACAGGGAAGGACTCAAGACTGCCCAAGAACTGAGTATGCGATGACATAAAACCACAGCCTGTAACTAACGCTAAATTTAGATTCCCCAGGTAACTTTGTAGTTACAGCTTTGTATCTTGAATTTGTGCTTGACATCTATTCTGCATATTTGTTTTTAACTGAGTGCTTTCTGCTGGTTTTGGTACCCTACATAGATTGTTCTCTATGATCTGAAATATTCTGAAGTATTAGGAAAGGAAGCTTGAAAATCACTTATATTTATTCTAAATTAATTTTCTCTGTTGCTTTCTCAAAAGAATAAGGCTTTCACCAAATTTAGGACATCTACAAAAATAAAGTTATCCTGGCCATTAGGAAATATGTACAATTCCAAGAGACACAATCAAAACACGCCAAAGGATATTTTTCCCTGTCAGTTCAAGAATCTTGATGCATTCTCAGAGAGTAAGTATAGATTTTGTGAAAATGTTTTCCATATCACCAATATAAAGTGCTTAAAAAAAGAAAAAAAGAAGAAAAAGAGGCAATGACCAAAAGCCCCTTCCTTAACCCTGTGAACTTGCTCAGCACACCATGAGACAAGGTCTGGCCCATGGAGGTGTCCCCCAGTCTTGCTGCCACCCAATGCAGGAGGACAGCATCGCTGCCTCCCCAGCCTCAGACCCGCACAGCCCTCTGTGCAGCATTTCAGTGTCCAGGCACTTGCGCTGGAAATCATACACACGACTTCACCTCCACCCTGCTAGCAGAATATGAGAAAGACCCGGAACTACCTGCCTCTACAGAAATACTGGAGAAGAGTCTGAGTTGGGACGCATGAGCATCAGCAGTGGGCTGGGCTGGGAACTGTACCTCCTCTGGGCTTTGGGGGGAGGATCTGTGCCTTTGATGCTGTGCTGAGGTGATACACTGTGCTGCCAGCTCATGCTTCCTCCGCCAATGTCGACAGGCAAATCACAAGTAGCTAACGCCCCACAATAACAGAGGGGTGAAAACAAGCTTATTGTTCATTGCTCATCCTGGCTTGGGGTTTAGAAGGAGCGTGCTCATCACCACATGCAATTCACACACCCTATATTTCATCCCAGCCGCAAGCAGACAAACAAGTGGGACTTCTCTTTCCTAGGAAACCACTGATTCACCATCAGGATTGAGATTGCTTGACTACTTCAAGGACCAAGCTATACCTTCATTTACATTAGCATGAATCTGAAATAATTCCACTAACATTGGAGAATTTATTCTTAGTTTTCAAAAGCAAATGAGAGCAGAGTCTGACCAGCAGCATTCAGGGTTTGAACAACCTACATCCAAAGCGTGCTTTCACAGATGCAAAGTAATTTCATTATAGTACGCTGCAAAATCTTTTACTTGCATAACTTGTTTCCATTTCTTTTTAGTGTAATGAGATTTCATGATGAAAGCCAAATACAATCTAGTATAGCAAAAGTGCATGTTACACTGATCCTAATAAGCCCAATGAAAATCAATAATGGTACTAGTTTTCCTGAAATCAGCCTCCATAAGCTCCAAGCACCATGTTCTACCTAAAGTAGAGTATTAGCAGCTTATAAAAGACAAATATTTGCTACTAGAAAATCTGAAAACAATTACATTTGAGAAAAAAATAAAAATAGTTATAAAAAAGGAGATAGTTGTCTACTGTCCTTAAACTGCTGATTAAAAAAAAAAAAATTGTTCCCTTTTTATCCATTTCCCAGCTGTAATCAAACTGCCTCAATGACTGCAGCCTGCATAAGAATAAGTCACTAGGCCCCAACTTCTCTTCCCCATGAAAAAAAGAACAATATTGTCCACCCTGTTTGTTGAACAAGGACGAGAAATTTTGCTCTGCAAGCAGAAGCCCCATATTCACCAGCATAAAAATGAGGGTTATATTAAAACTAAAAATGTCAAGCACACTGCATCGAGGAGCAATATTAAGAATTCAGGCAACCTGCTGCAATCAACTTCGAAAATATGCATGCATCTTCTGTCATATTTCACTCCTTTTGCTTTTAGCTTGCCCTGAATTCTGTAATAGACAATGCTGAGTTAAGAAGGGAAAAGAGGGCAGATCTGAGAGGAAAGATGAGAACACACACACGTTGGAGCACAGGAACAGGCAGTAACTGGTACGTTTAGTCATATATAGTACATCTGAGAGTAATACCCATAATTACATAGGTTTTTATACTGCACATATTTCAAATAAAATTCTTCGTTGAAGTTTGCCTTTTCTTAAATAAGCTAATAAATTCGGGAAGCTTAAAATAGTTTCCATTGCATTAGTAAGCTATTTTCTTTCTTCTTTTTTTTCCCTCCTTTGCATAAAAAAAAAATTTCTGTAATGATCTACCTTATGAATGACCTGAGTAAAATAATTTTGGGTTTCTTTAAAATGCAGCCATTTGTTTCTTACCGGTGAGTTCAATTTTGCTAAAAGTTATGGCGTGAACACCAATAGGCTATTTGCAATATTGGATAGCCAGAGTTGCATAATTACTTCCAGTTTACTCTTAAAACAATATTTAAAGAATCAGCATGCAGTTGCTTTATTTGCTTTTTAATGATGTACTATTAACAGGTTGACAGATTTGCAGGAGTGAGGCATTTTATGAATTTTTTGAATTAGGAAATTCCTACAGAAGCAAATGTAAACATGAGCTTTTATTTTTGTATAATGTTTGCATTATAAAGTCTTCCCTCAGGACAAGAATATATTGAATATTTGCAAGTGTATAACTTCACATAAGCGGTATACTTGTATTTATTTACTAAATGTAAGCGTGGTAATTCTGAATAAAATGATCTTACATACAGACCACACATACGTACCATAGAGAAATAGATGCCATGGATACATCGGAGATGTGCTTCTCGCTTTGGCAGGGGGATGGGGCATGGCTCATTCGGCTGGTTCATAGGTTGTAACGGCTTGTGCCCGTACATCACAGGTGTACGGCACTGTTGCTATGGAGACTGGCTCACATAAGCAGGAAATTTCATTTTGATAAAGTTATATTCTTGGGCAGAGGAAGAAGCACCGCATATGGCGTGTTTTAATGCTTGAGACGCATGTCCTGTAAGTAACAGACTTCAAAAGGGAGTCACATTTTTCCCTAGTGGTGTCAGCACCTGTAAATAACACCTTGGAAATGGGTTATGCGTTTGGGAACACCCCTGTAACAAGACTCTGCTCCCCCCCAGAGCCCATGGCAGGCAGAACCAGCCGCAGAGCCGGGGCACAGCGCCAAGGCAAGCGCTGACACGCCGGGCACTTCCTGCGCGCCCGCGGCTCAGCCATAAAGGGCACGCTGCTGGCTGAAACACACCTGGGCTTTATAGAACCGAGAAGTGGAAAGTTAATTTCAGGTGAAAAGTTTCACTGATTTTAGCTTATGTAAAAACTTCAATGTTTGTTGATCAAAGAAATAAAACTTCTTCAGATGGAAGGTCTTTCCGATGCAATCAATCAAAGCCTGTTTTGGAACCAATGAAATGGAATGGTGTCACTTTTTCCAGCTCCCCACGCACCAGGATTTATCAGCTGTAACAATTCACTAAAGCTGACAGAAAGTTGCTAAACAATTCCACAGACCAGAATCTGCATTTTTCAGGGGAAACGGGATTTGACTGCAAGATGTCACCCAGCTCTACTCCAAAAGGACAAAGAAAATACAACTATCACTAGGCTGGAGAGCGCCTGAAGTACTTGCTTCTTCGTCTCCTTTAACTCCCAGCTTTCAGCAGCATCTTCTGTCCTCCATGGACATTTCACAGTGGGTTCCCCAGCCCAGGGCTGCCTGCAAGAGGGCTCCAGCTATTTGCCAAATACAAAGACAACCCACATGACCTCATCTCCTGTCCAAGTAAGCAGGAGTGAAAGATGCTCGTCACACTGCACTGACTGCGCTGAGTGTAGCACCAATTAGTCATTGCTCAGACCCAGACTGGGCCTTGCAAACCTCCCCCAACTGCTCTATGTTCTACCTACAGAAGTGAAAAAGTCCGGCATCTATGGAAAAAAAACACCAGTTTTAAAGCAAGGGCCAAGGACTGATGCAGGGGCTGGAGGTAACGCAGCCAGAGAGCAGAGCTGCAGCATAGCTCATTGCAATGTGCTGGTGGTCACACGTCTTAGTGTGGAGCAGGCTGGAGGGCTTGGGGACAGAAGAGACCAGATCTCCTCCACAGGTTAAACTATCAGATGTAGAAAAGTTCTTAGCTCATTTGGCAAACAAGGCTCAGGAGGTATCTTTGATTTTTTTTTTTTTTCCCCTTCAAATTTTGATATTTGGAAGCTCCTAGCTATTTACGTCTAGCAGCTTCATGCAAACAGCTATTACGCTAAGACCTTTTTTGGTCATGGGAAATTTTTCTGCACTACTTTCTAACAAAACTCATTTAAATCATTTGAATATTAAAGGATTGATTACTACTCCTAGACCTTGTGCAGCAGTTGGAAGGTACAAAATATTAAAAGCCTTTTACCTGAGAAACCCCTTCCTGTAACCTAACTGGTATTTCACTCAGGGAAGCCACAGTGAAAGCAATTTAGCTTCGAGCATACGTTAAGCACTAATCATTGCTATAAAGGCCTGTTGGCAAAACTGAGCCCCTAGCTATCATTTGTCTCTTCCTAAACTATATCCTAACTTCCATAAACAACTGATGAGGTGGAATCTCCTTTTGCACCTCAGTACTGAGATCTTTTATTATAAGAAAAAAATTATTTTGTGCTGTAGCAATATCACTTGCCAGAGAGAATTAGCTTCTCCCCCATCCCATCCTGAACCAAAGACCCAGAATACAGTAAGATAAAGAAAAGTCCAAAAAAATGGAAAATATCAATAAAGTTACACTGGTAAATTGAAATACTTACTATCTTGGGGGAAAAATCTCTTATTAAAAATAAAAATACCTGATATAGTATCAAGGCAGTGCAACAATGAAGATGTCATTACTAAATAGAACTCTTCGGTCCCTCAGCTGTCAATAATTAATACTTTATTTACACTTGCACATTCTCATTTGCCAGCTTTCAAGATTTCATTTACACTCTGATCCTTTGCTCAGCAGCAAATTTAACATCATTGTGACCTTCTTCTGCCTGACACTATACACCTATCAAGCTGAGAGAGAATAGCATCTAATATGTGCATTTATTAAAGCAGAAAGCTTCAGTTACTGGAAGAAGTGACAAATGCCAGTGTTTGCCACAATAAACTGGAAGAGAAAGAAATTGCTCCCAAATAAAAATCAATTAAGAAGCCATCTTAATACTGTTGGTAGGAGCCTCAACACTAGCATGTTTTATGGGAATGTAGCTGAAGTGTTTCTAATTAAAACCCAAAGGAATTACCAAACTTAGGAAATCCATGCCATGAATTGCAGACAACCTTATATTGAAGATACACAATTTTGACTATCTGAATATTCTGTTAGGTTGAAATAGCCTTTTTCTTGTGATGCAGAGAAGATGCATCCATTATATATTCCTAGGAGAAACAATGTCAGATGGTCTTGTGAGAGGTATATCACGGTGTACAAAAATGTACATATTTACTTAGTATAAGAATATGCAAACTATCAGCAAAAAATTTAACGTATGTTAAAACTGTGCTTTAAGCAAGGATTACCAGAACATAGACTGGGCTAATCATTTTGAAGTCAGTGCCAATTTTTCATATTGGTGTTAATTTTACGCAAGTATTCTGCACCTTACATGGCACAATGGGGACAGACATTGGATGATCTTGAACAGGGAAAATTACAGAAATTTGGCTTTGGTGCTCACAGTGGATTTTTCTGTTGACTTCAGTGGATTTTGGAGTATGTCCTGAGTGCAATCAGCAACTATTAGGAGCAAGAAGAATAGTCCTCCTCCAAAAAAGGATGACCTGAGGAAAACGGACAACCTGGAGATCCTTTTCCACATGCAGGCATTCTACTGAACTGTTAAACAAAATCCCAAACAAGTTACATAGTCTTTTTTGGCTGTGTAGAATTTATAGTCATCACTTACTAGACTCTCTTCTAAATCTGTAGAAATGTAATGCTCCCATCTTAATAGCTCATAACTTTCCAGAAAGGGACTGTACTCTTAGCAAAGCACACCCTTGCTCCAGCTGGAGTTTGCCCACATCACCACAACATCTGGGTTGCATTAGGCAGAAGAGATGATCTGTACAGCGTGACAGCTCAGTGTTAACCATACCATTGACTCTTGGTCTCCCTGAGCAGCTCTGCTCAGTGATTGCTGCAGTTTTCGCATGTTCCTGTGGTGGGGATGGCATCCTTGTTAATCATACAGAGGCCTGTCTGGATTTGGCACTTTCTAAAATTTCATCTCAGGAGCTGTAATCAGAGGGAAAACACAGACACTCTGGGCAGCTTCAACAAAACAAAGTACCATCTGTTTGTCCAAAAGGAGCACTCCAGCCAGAGGGAGGAAGGGTTGAAGTGATGTGAACGTGTCTTAGATAAGGCCGGGCTTTCCCACTGCACTCAGGTACTGTTGACACAGAAATCCACCTGAGACCAACCTAACCCTCAGCTCAGCCACACACAAGCAACACAACAACCAGCCCAAGTCTCATCAAATGATTGCAGTGATAACCAGCTTCCACTTCCTTCACGCACAGGCAGCACCCACCTGTCACTATCAAAGCTATGCAACATAGGGAGGTCTGTACTAAACACTTCAGCGCAACCACTCCAGAGCTAATATGGCATTAATTGATTTCCCATTGTACTACATGTTGATTACAGTTTCTACAGCCCTGTCTCCTTCTTGTCATCATCTGGTGATCTCCAGTTGGCACTGGAGCAGGTACATGTTATTGCATTCTCAGTGCTTGCTGCATCTTACTGTCCCTCTCTTTTCCAAACCAGCTTTATGACAACTGATTACTACGATGCCATAAAAAATAGTTACTGCTCAGCAAAAGGGAGTTCATGCATTATTTTGCACTCTGAGAAATTAGTATCATTTACTACAAATAAAAATTTCCAGCATGAATTTTTGCATGCCAGTTCTTAGCCAGCAGCACAATATATTGGTTGAATTGTGTTTTCTTGTTAGCAACAGAGATTTTACAGCAGAAGCCCTGGCACAATCTTCATGATGCAGGATCAAACAGAATTACATCCACTCTGCCATAAAAAGTAATCTTTTCTGGAAGACTCTAGCACCGTAAAAATTCCAGGCTGTGGACTGGATTCAAATTGGTGAGTACCCAAAATGTGTCCGAATGCCACCCAGTTGCAAGATCTGTTCTGAATTCCCGAGCTATTACATGAACATAGTGTTTTTGAGACATGCCAGATTGATGGCATCTGCATGCAAGTTTTTTTTTTTCCAACATAGAAATCACAGTGTAAATTTCCCTCTGCTGTCCATTTCTGTAAATCACTCCTTGACAAGGGGTGGGTCACCTTCATTTAATGGGTTAAGAAAATGGTTTACTGTCAGTACAGATGTTCTTCATTTTTATTTGCTCCCATTTTTATCATGAACAGAAGTACTAATAAAAAAAATTAAGAGTTTTGTAATATAAATCATTTGGGAAAAAAATTGTTCACTTATGGACTACAAGGGAAAAGCCTAGTTGTTCTTTCATCACATTGCACCCTTGGGACTGCTGCTGCTATTGTTTTCCCAAATGCTGACCTAAACCTCAGCCAGGTAAGAAGGCACCTAGCAGATCCCATAGGAGGCTCTTTTGTCATTTATCTTTCCTGCCAATACTTTAGCATACATAAAGTTTGGTAAGAATAAATAATGAAACAAACAAACAAAAAAACCACAGATGCAACGCTTACTTCCAATACTTCCAATTTGGCAAAATCATCCATAGCCCATTCTCTTCTGGATATATTTGTCAAATGTGGGAGACTGGAAAGTGCAAGATAGTCAGCATGGCTACTTCCCAAGTTCTCATTCCCATGAGGACCAAAAAGAACAGATCAGAAATAGTTACAGGCTTCTTTTTCTTTTACCGTCATAACTTTAATGACCAGACAAAAAAACTCCAGCATTCTCCATAAGGAAGACTTGCCTACTCTGCGGTTCCTGTATCCTGTACATTTTTACTTTTCATAGCTGTAGACTTAAGAGACCTGGAGATTTCAGACACTGGCCAGAGCAAGTCCATAAAAGCACAGCTCTAGAGTGGCTGTGCAGGCAGGCAGCAAGTTAACTCTTTAGGTTTTGCCTCAGAGGGGCAAAAGGCAGAACAGAGAGCACAGCCTTCAGCCCTTCTCACTCCTCTTCTGGCTTCCCACTGGGAATGGCAAGGGCAAGGTGAGTACTGGCGCATCCCATTTACTGAAGACAGATGCCACTGGAAGAGCAGTCTAGTGCATCTACTATGAGATTGCTGCTCCAAAGAGTGAGCTGAACACAGCTGAACCTTCCACTTCTCAGGCTCAAAATAGGAGGTAAGACCCCAGATGCTTCTGGGGACATAGGTCTGACTAGCTCCATCTCTGTTTTGTAGCATGGAACTACTACATGCTACAGATGACTTCATATACTGAATTTCTGCTCCAAATGATAACGTGTGAGAAGTACTGAAAAGGAAAGGCTGTAAGGACCACACAGTCAGTAGAAAGCCTGGCTGAATGGAGTAAAATAGAAATGGAGGAGCCATTTAATACAGGGAGGAAAACAAACCATTGATGAAAACAGAAAGACCAAGGAAACGAAAGGCAAGACCAGCAGGGAGAGACCAGGAGGCATCCAGCACTGAGGCAGAAACCTGCTCTTCACATGGGCCCGACAGCCACGGGCCAGCTCTGCCAAAGCCCCATCAGCATAGCTCTGAGCCTGTGCTCCTAAAGCCCGGATCTAGCAGCTCGGAGCAGCGCTGCCGAGGACAGCTGCACTCACAGGACTTCCAGGCTGATGGCCAGCAAAGAGCCTGAGTGGGGCATATGCATGGCAAGTTTTGTTTCTGTTCCCACAGAAGACACGTATGCACACTCCTATGAACTGTACAACCACAGAGACATTATAGAGGAAACGTTGTACAAGAATACTGCAATCAAGTGCAAACACGTATCTACGGGATTTTCTATATTTAATTAAGCAGAGATATAAATGGATCTAACTGGTAAGAGGAAAGGTCTATTAATGCCTTTCACCAAATTATAGGCTTCTTGATATTTTTATATATTTTTCTTGAAGATAATAGGAGACTGAACCAGCTTTGGTTTTAGATGGCTAGGCTTGCTGGTTTTGATAGTTTGGGAACATAGCTGCTGATACATTAAGAAAGTATAATTTGGCTGCATCAGCCCACGCTGTGTGCTGGTCTGTTGTGGGTGGGTGGGTATAGATAAGGATCACAACGCAAAACGTGAACTGTGTAAAACCTCAGTAACTTGTCTCCAGAAGAGGAGTTTATGTAAATTACCATTAAAGCCTTTACTCTTGTTTGCTGATAAATTTATAGACATTAGCATCAAGGTAGCAATCAGAAATTCATCAGCTTTGCTTTTTTTATAATCTGTTAGTCTCTGAGAACTTCTCTTTTCAAGTGACATACTGTAACACTGTGCAGTATTAAATGATATGCACAAATAAGTACCTAATGGTAGATTTAAAGATGTTGCAGCAGTCCAAGTTCTTTCATTTTCCTGATTATAACTGCATTTGCATAATGTATGAATTCAAACATTATTGCTGTTAAATAATGCATAAATATTCTCCCATGCTGAAATACTTCTATTTCCTCTCCATGAATTATTTTGAGTGTATCATTCAGTTGTTGTTCTATTTAAAAATGTCGTTAGAACTCTGCATATATCTGTATTATGACTGGAAGAAGTATCATCACAAGTAGTTGGCTAACACTCCAAACTGTAAATGAAGTATACATTATTAAATGGGCCATCTCCTTCCTTCTTCAGAAGGCATTATCACTAGAATACAATATTTAGTATTTCTGAAATGTCAGAAAAAAATGCAGGTACATATTTGATTATCTGGCACGCCTTAGGGGGGAAAAAAAGGCAAAAAAAAAACCCACCACCACAACATTTTGCTTTCCAACCTGAAGGGAATATGAACAGTATGAACATGGTCATATGTAAAAAGAGATAAATCTGTAACAGATGTTTGGGGGAGTTCCTGAATAGCTCTTTGTGAAACTAAGCACCATCAACACCCATTGACTTCCAGTCCTATATCCCCCAGATGATGGACCCTTTTATTTATATTTGATTTTTAAAAGTGTGCCATCCAGCAAACTCTTAGACAAATCCTGTCACCACTGTCGCAGAAGACAGTTATATCAATGACAGATGACAGGATGAATAAAAGGACCTCAGGATTCAAATATCTAAACTTGAGCACAAAAAAAATGTAACTCTGTGCACAACACTTAACAATAAAAATGTCAAAATGAAAATAACATGAAATATATTCCCCTCTTGGGTCAATAGCCCAGCTGAAATGGTCAAAGAAAGTAATGAATTTAGTATAATCCCAAGAATTTAAAAATATCTTGTATACTTATTTAAAAATAAATATCTATCCTTATTTACTAATGTGCAAAAATGCAAATTTGCCTGTTTCACCTTAATGTCTTTCTCCCCTGTTTATGGCACTGCAACATCTTTGTTATGAAATATGTGCTTTTGGCAATTGCATTGTTTAAACTAAGATTAAAGTATTGACTTCTAATTTTATTGCCTCTCTTTTCCCCCCTTTAAAACTGGTGACTTTTTTTTTAAATTACTTTTTACTTACCACATAGACATAACTTAGTGTTTCAATTTAGACCCTGACTTGCTGGTTTCTCTCGTCTAAGTCAATTTTCCATTTGCTGAAAGTAGGAAATAATCACATCCCCAATAAATATCTTTTTTTTTTTTAAATGTGTCATCTTTCATGATTTGTCATTATAATGCTAAAACATGCCTGCTCCATCAGTGCCATTGCCATCACTTTACCCATATAAACCCACACATGTATATATACACATGGGCAAAGTGGCAATTTACGCCGTCAAACAGATTTTCTGTCACTGCTCCTCCCTTTTCCCCCCGCCCCTTACTACTGTTGATGGTACAGTGGATATGCACTTTTAAAATCTAATAAACTGAGCTAGTGGTAAAACGAACACATTTTGCTTACACTTCTTTCAAGTGAGCCTGCATAAACTGGGGAACATTCTGAAATGGATTTGATCAACTTGAAATTATTGTGAATAAAGCATAGAAAATGTCATCTCCAAATTCAATACACTTGTTAACCCAAATAAAATGGACTGTGAAAATTCTTGTTGGTTTCTAGTGCATAGACAATTGGAGAGAGGAAGGAAGAGGGCAAAAGGAAGAGTTTTTCTTAACTCTTCCTTTCCCTTTAACTTATTTTCTTCCCATAGAGGCATGGCTTTTCAAGTAACCGCACACAAGGAATCCTCCACACAGCTGTGTCCTGTGGGTGGGCCCATGCTGAACAGCTCAGCATCTGGTTGACTTGACTCAGACCAACAAGTACCATGCTCAGGGCTGTTTTCAAATCCAGTTAACGTATCTGGGTCATTTCCTCTCAGGGAGAAACACCTGCAAGACACAGCTAAGCTGGAATACTTTATTTTCACCCCCTTGAATAGATGTAACCATGCAGATGCCCAATATAAAATTAGCAAAAGACTGAAGAGACAAACTGGCTGCCTAAGCAAAGCTGTCCTATATGGTGTTTCTTGTATTTTTAGCAATTTTCCTAAGTCATAAAGAAAGAACTAGGGAAGTGGAAAGAAAAAAAACATTCTAGTTAAAAAGTCCTTTGTTTAGTTCACAAATGAGTTAACGAAGTGTGAACTCACCTCCTCATCTCTTGCGAGTGTGCTGTCAGGAGCAGAGGGTGCATAGTTCAGAACAGTGACAAAGAAGAGCACTGGTGTACATTTGAAACGCCACTTCCCATGGGTCCGGTGCTTTGATTTCTCCCTTTAATACTGATAAGAAGTGACAGTAGTTGGATAAAACAATGAAAATTGGAGTTGAAGACCTTATAAACCCCCTGACACTTCAATAAACCAAAAGCCAATACAAACCTTAAAAAAAAAAAATCATACATCCATTGTGACTCTGAATGGCCACATGGAGCAGAACTCACTCTCAGAGCTAGAAGTTACCTCCTGATTTATTTTACTCTCATTTCATAAATTTTAAGCAAAAAAAAATGCTAAATTCTACGTGGAGAAGTAAAATCTTTTATAATCTTTTAGACAGTTGCTGCCAGTTCTCAGGAGAGCTTTATGCCTGCTGCTAAATGTCTACAAATCAATATTTAATATTTTGGAAGATGAAGTCTTAATTACCCATCTCCCCTTTAAGCATCAAACCCACTTTCAGTGAAAATGCAACCATTCTGGCTGATGCATTGACTGATGCCTATTAGCACATCTTTTCCTGTATGTCAGAGAGAAAGGTTTCCAATCACATTCCTTGTTTGCTAAAGACAGTATGCATTTCACCTGACTTTACCCACCTAGAATTTGATCTCAGCTGGTCACTTAAACTCCTGCCATAGTCAACAGCAACATCCAGCACACAATTCAGTGTATCTGACTTCAACCCTGCTCCCGGTCAGAGCACAGAATCCAGTACTCTCTGGACCTGGGTTCTTTGGAAGTGAGCTACATGACAAACTCTTATTTTCAATACCTGCTTTTCAGTCTAACATTGCCAAACATGAGGGTTTTGTTTGTTTGTTTTAAATCAGAGGCCATAAATGAAGTCCACTGAAATTAATAGGAGCCTCTCAGCTGATATCAGTGGAATGTGGATAAGCCTCTGGAGCACAGGATAACCACAAAACTTAAATATATATATATTTCAATTAAGTGGGGATTTTGACACTGGAACAATCTGTTCAAATAGAGCTGACAAAAACAAATGGATTTTTCTAATAAATGTTTCTATTTCAGAAATGCACTTATCTTCTCCGTTGTTCCTTGCACTTGATGCTGTACTGAAGTCCTGGAGTGAATCTGTGTCACCACATTTATTTCTCTGGTAACTGATTCTAGGGTCCCAGGCACAAGAATCATGACTTCATTGCAGAAGATGAGTATGAAATAAGAGAGCATGCTTTTTAAATAAATCAAAAATATCTTTCAATGTTAATGCAACATTAAAAATAAAAAGCTTTTGTAAATTTAGGGGCTTAGTGTAAATACAAATTTTTGTGTTCTGGAAAGCTAAGGAGCATGCTGTACCAGACCAAAGGTTTATTTATACAGTAACTCTCCCCTAACAGTGGCCCGTATTTGATTCTTACTAAAAGGGTTTAAGGATAAAAAGACAACTGTAGCAGCTTCTCTTTGCTGTTAAACACTCCAGGGCCTGGTAATTGGTACTTTCTCCATAGAGTATATACTTCTCACACTAATATTGAAAAATATCAGAAGCTGCGCTATTTGTATTACATTTAATGTTCAGGTAAAAAACAAACAAAAAAACACTACAGAATACCAATGAGTCCAGAGTATTCGGCTTCATATCCCACTAAATAAAAAGACAGGTCTTTTTGTGTGTGTGTGTGTGTGTGTGTGTGTGTGTGAATATGCACTTTTCTGACTTTGGACATGTTTCTTGTTACGCAAAGACTCAGTGAAGAGTGTGGCTATGAGAAAGGAAATCTCAAGTGCCAGATTAGATTGACATGGACAAATATTAATCCTTTCACAGAATTTGAATCTTTAGGGTACAAAGAAACACAACCATCTCTGTTATGGCAATCTCACTCTGCCCATTGCCAGAGCAATGCACTAACAGTAACTGTCTCATTTTGAGCAACGTATATTTACAGTCAAAACCTCTTTTAGATGGTTATATGATGTCCATCAGCAAACCTCAGTTTTGGGTAAGAGCAAACCATAACAGCATTATTTCAGGTAACATTACAAGTCAAGATCTGCTGTTAGACCCCAGTGCCTCCACTCCGGCACTTAACCACACACTTAATTCAGTCTATAGTCAGCAGGACTATTTATGCAATACTAAACAAGGTGCTGTGGTTACCTCACGCCATGGTCACCTCCCTGCAGATCACCCTTCTAGATGACAAAGACTTCTGTGTACAAACCCATGGTCCTACATGGTTAATAGGTTTGTCTTCTCCCTTCCCTCTTCAAGCAGGGTACCTCTCATCGCAGCCAAAACCAGCACGTTAGCTTCAAACCTATTTAATAATAATAACTTAAAAAACTGAAAAAAAAAGAGCTCCTGACTCAGGGCACTAATTCAATAGTGAAACACTGGCATGGAAGATGTGCTTCACAGTGGCACGGCAGCAAGCAGCTGCCTCGTGGGAACTGCCTGGGCACTGCTCCCAGCCCGCTCCTCCATCAGAAAGGACTCACCTTTCAGCAGCCTTGGCTCCCACTGCCTGCTTCTCCGTGCCATGGAAAACATTCCCAGGCTGTAAGCAGTTGCCTGCAGACACCACTGCTGCTCTGCAAGAGGCATGAGGCCATCAGAGGGTACTGTGCCCACAGCATGGAGGGAAAAGCCCAGAGGCAGGCAGTCACCTCAGGACCAGCTGGCGCAGGGCATCCTGGATCCCTTTGAAATGACGACCCCTTGGCAGCATCCTTCCATGATCAAAAGCATCTGAGAAGTATCCTCATTGGGAAGGAAGAGGGGAGAGTGGGGCCTTGAGGGCATCATGCCTTCAAAGAAAGCAGCAGAGCAGCCTGGCAGCCTTCCCAGTGCGGGGAGGGTTTCCTCAGCAGTATGGTGATGTACACGCTTTAAGTCTCTGGTCAGCTATTTTTATGGCAGCTTTAGATAAATGAAGAGTATATCAAAGATGTACATCTTTGGCAATTCTCATTTCTTTGACCAGTTTTGGTAGAATGGTAACATCTTTTCTCCCTTTCCTGTTTTATAATTGTGTTAATGCATTAAGAGTATTTATTGCATTATTCAATGACAATCACAGGCAACAGACACCAGTGTGGCTCCACTGACCTCAAGAGCACCATGCTGACTTACTCAAATTCCTGGCCACAAGCTACTTCAAGGGATTTAATTTAGTGCACAGAAAACTTCTTCAAAAGATTTTTTTCTCCCCAGATGGAAATTGTTCTCACTACCACAAGTACACAGCAGCTGTATCAGTCATTTGGTCCACTAATTAAGAGAACTAGAATAATCAGCCTGAAACACCTAACGCCCATCTCTAAATATCTCCAAATGAATTTGAACAAATTTTTAGACAAGAAGAGAGAGCTACTTTGTATACACATTTTGGTATAACCTGAAGCATTGTTATTTTTCTGGTTTTATTTTAGGGGACACACTCATTAATGATCTGATCCTGTCCACTTTAGGTTAAAAGGAAACTTCCTACTGGTGTGAATAGAAGCAAGATCAAGCCCTAAATACATCTCTTCCCTAGAGGACCAGAATATGCTGATGTGAGAGACTGCCTCAGCAAGCAGAAAAATGAGCTGGAACTTCTCCTATTTTTGCTTTGTCCTTTGCATTTTTCATACTTTGTATTGACAGTTTCTAGATGTGCAGCGTTCAGCAGCTGGTGATCCTTCCTACGCGTATGTACTTTGCTGTCTATAGCCCTATTAACCTCAGATTTATTAGCTAGTTTGTCAGCCACTTACACTGCCAACTTCCCAAAAGGCAAACACATCCCTATGTGAAGATGCACCAAAAAGACAGTAATGGAGAACAGTACAATCCATCTCACTCTTTCAAACTAAGAACACTTAGACAAAAAGCACATTTTCTACATGTATTCAACCAAGCTTTAAAATTTAAACCAAGTTAAAACATATGTAGCTAAGCCTAGTATTCTTTTTACCTTCAAAAACTATCATTTTCTTACTATTTTGTATCGTTTGGGGAGGGAGGATAAATATGCTGACTTATGGAAAAAAATCTAATGGATATTGTTTCATAGTGGATATTGGGTAGGAAAGTAAGATTGTAATAATGAAAAGGATACATTGCTTTGTGTGACTGGAGCTCAGCTATGAAATGTCTTGAAGGGATATTATTTTGATCTCTGTGCTAAAGACTCCATTGCAATGACACACTGAAATTTAAATGGTGGGCAGTATCTGCTATATGGACACGGACTTGCTTCATCACCTACACATGGAGGTGGCTGCGCCACATAAGCAACATGCATTCCTTGAACATCGCTGAAAATCTGGCTCTAAGCGCCAACCTGAGACTGGAAATCAAACTACCAAGAATATAGCAGGAGAGTCTATGAAATATTTAGACAGGTGCAAATGCAGAAGTAGGTTTTTTGGCTTACACATAAAACAAGCAATGAAACTTTTCTAAAAGATAACGAACGCTTTATAAATTCTCTCTGTGTAAATAGAGCATTTATTTTTTAGGCATGTTTCTGCATTTAGGGTACATTTGGAGAATAATCATTGTTCTCAAAGGCCTTCAAAACATATTCATCTTCCTGTATGATTTGCTCCAGGGTTAGTTCACCAGGCAACATAACAAAACATTAGTTGCCTCAATGTTGCTGAGGCTATTTTAAACAAAACCTTTTCCCGTCTTATCCTCAGTGTACATCTTTTACATTTAAAAGAGTGGGGAAGTAGTTTTACATTATCTTGTGAAAAAAAAATTTAAAATATGAGAGTGCATGTAAAATGTGTAAAAGGTTACAGGGGGGAAGAGAGAAGCTGTACGGGGAAGCATATACCTGGAATTTCAGAAACTAGTGTTGAATATCTAGACATTGCATAGACATCCCATGTTTTATCTACCTAAGCTGTCAAGGACTCTGGTATCCATTACACCAAACCTAAGATGCACTTGGGACAAACAAAACCTTTCAAATAATTTGCAATAAGTTTAAATGAAAAACAGTATGAGAAGGTGTTTTTTTCCCCTCTCTAAAGTGGCATGACATAAAAACAGACAAAAGCTTAGCAAAAGTAAAGTACATGATGGGCTACTGATGCAGTCTATTTCACTTACTGAACAAGTCCATTATTTATTGAAAAAATAAAAGGAATAAGAAGGGGGGAACTAGAAATATTTGAAGTTTTACAGTAGTTTACAGTGATTATAGTTTAATTCTAATGGATCTTTTTCTCAGCCATATATATTTTTAAGCTCAATACAGTTCTTTAAAAAGAATGGAAAAACTTGCAAACATGCTTCTATGAAGCAACTGGAGCATACTTTTTGTTCAAAATTTCCTTGTGAAGATATTGAATCTGCCAAGTCTCTTAAAATGCAGAAAAGCACAAGCCTCTGTGGATGTGTTTGTAGGTGCAGGGTACCTATGGGCGCGGGTGCCATCCCTCACTCCTTAACAGTTTAAGTTTGCCTGATGCCTATCTATGACTTAGTGTGCACAGAGTCCTCAAAAGGAGTTAGTGCAGAGCCTCTAGCTTAGCGTGTGTTAACATGCCCCTTTAGAGACAACTACAGGAATAGTTTGGAGCAGTATATTGGTTACTGAGAATGCTCATTAATACTCTGTCAATGAGTGCTGATGACAGCCCTGTGGATGAGCCACGTAGGTCTGGTGAAGATCAAAGGACTTCTGCACCTGCTCAAGATAAGTCATATTTTTGAGTCCAACTTGCCCATCACAGAGCAGTACAAGGGCTGTTGACATGCAGGAATGAGAACTTGTTAATGTTGACACATGGCTCTGGTCTGCCCCAGTGCTGCTTGGCTTCCCCTTTGGCTAAGCTAACAAACTCCTTGTAGACACATTCAGCTAGTACTGCAGTAAGTGGGAACCACAGGCTGAGTCTGCTACAAGTGCTGTCCCAGAACAGGTTACTTAGGCTCCACACCACAAACTCTGCTTCACTGGAAACTGAAAAGCTGCTAGCCTGCGTCAGAATTACCACTGGATAAGAGAAGCTCCATAAGCTGTTTTGTTGAGGAAAATATGAAGGAAGAGCTGGGTACATTTTTTCCTGACTCTGGAGAAAAAGTGAAGCAATCATTTCCAAGACAATCTCTAGAAACTCAGAGGTTATCTCTGGATGAAGGACTAGAGAATTGTTTATATGAATGTATTTATAAGTAGGTTTCAAGAAGCCTGGAAGACAGAAAATCTGTGCTGGAGAACACTTAACAGCTTCCACAAACTGGCTTCTTAAGACAAGGTGACAAGTGCTCCATGTAGGGTTGTACACAAAGTTTTTTTTTTTTTTTTAAAGTGTTAATTCCTAAAAGTTGCATATCCCTCTCCCTTTGTCTAGAAAGTTTTAAGATAAGGTTTTTAAAAGCTTTCAAGCAGCAATGTCTGGCTGGTGCTCTTCCTGAGAGGTCGGCGACATGCAGCTGGCAGGTAAGCCTGTGGGGGTTCCGTCACAGCATATCAGATCCATCCATTCCTCTTCATCTGTTCTACCTATTCTATAGAGGAACTCTTCTGAATGAAATAGGAGTAAATGTAATTATTTTGACTTCTGCTGTCCCATTTATGAGCCTTATTGTAAGATTCTACCATGTTGATTTCTAGATAATGAGGTTGTGGTGTAAAAGCATTTTTCACTGCAAAAATCAATCACATTACTAATTCTGCATGTTATTTTCATGGTCAGTGCCAATTACTATGCAAGTATATTTTGCCTAAAAAATAAACAAATACAAAAATCTCACTTTTGTCAATGCATTTCTAAACACTATATTTGACATTTGCAGCTATATACTTACAATCGCTTACTCTTCACTATTGGGTTTATTGATTGAAGTGCTATTCAATTCTGTGTAGATAAAAGCAACATGGCTTAGCCTGTTTCTGTTTATTAAGATGTGGCCAAGCAGAAGCTTCATTTTAAAAAGCTCAGATATCCCTTTCCTTGCATTTACTTCACACATAGTGTTTGAAATTCTTAAGAGAATTATTACATAATGCATTCATTCACCTTCTGCTTTGTAGAAATGCTTCTATTAGCATAATGGCTTCTGTAATGCTCTTTGCTAATAGTTATTCAGTTGTTTACACGTTGTTTACATGTGTGTAAACTGCAATATTAGCTTTAACTATCTCACCTAAATAAAAGATTAACCAACGAAAAAGCGAAACATGACAAACTCAGGAATGTTAGAGAAATATAAAATATAGATCTATATTCTAACCTATTCGTCAAGATGGATAACTTGAAACCCAGCACAATCTCTAATTACTACACTAAATATGTTTTGTCCCCCTCTAGTGACTGAGAAAGAAGATACAAGTCTTCTACTGTTACTAGATAACAAAGCACTTTGAAGTTCAGATTGCACAAATTATACCCACTGATAGCCTGTGGTCAAGAGATAATTAAAAAATATTAAGTATTTTAAGTTTGTGTATGTTATGTGTGAAATTCCCTTACGGGGAAAGTATCGGTGACAAAGCATTCACAGTTCAGAAATAACAAAGAATTCTCCTGGATTACTAATCCAGTAATAATTGTGATAAATGTCTATTTCCTCCACTAGGAATCATAGTAAGAGTATAAGAGTATGCATTGAATGCTGATAGTGCAAAAGACCTTGCAAACAAATTCGGAGGGGTGGGGGGGGATGTCCATGCTTTTGGGATGCTCAGTGGGAACATGAATATTATAGGTGGGTAAAATTACCCAATAGAAGCAAGATCATTACATACAGAGAAAGATGGGGCAGATGTGGTGAGGCAAAAGCAGCAGAGGAGCAGAGTCGAAAGTCGCCAAAGCTGGAGATGAAACTTACAATCCGATACTGCAAAACAAACAAAACAAAATAAACAAAAAGCCAAAACTAAGATTCCAACCAGGGATTGATTAGATCAAACCAATAAGCATCTGCATTTTTATGCAGTGGTAAGATGATATACTTCAAGATGATAAGAGGAAGAGAGATTACAGGAGGGAGGGCCAGGGGATGTGTCCTGCCCCATAACTGGGAATTTCGAAGGCAGCAACAGCATCAGGGCTCCAAAGCGCTGCCCACAGCATGACTGCCCTGTACACAAACAAGCTCACTGCTAAGAGCTGCTAGAAAAGCAAGCTGAAGTCACTTTCCCACTATCATAAACTACTAACTTGAAAAGGAACTCTGCAGTATAATGGGATAAATAACACCAAACAAGAATGTTTTAATGTTAACATTACTTTAAAGTTCAGAGGGATGAAGCAACAGCCAAAACAGAGCTAGAAATGGATCATGCTGTGTATCCATAATATTAGTTGTTGTATATCACTATAAAAGTTCTTTCTTAACCTTTCTGATGCTCAGTTTAACCACAGTGAATGAGACAAATGATCGTCAACCCCTAATCCTTTGAAAATGCAATGCAATAGTTATTTAAGTTAGCATAAAACCCCTTGTGATCCACCCACGATTTATTAGAAGTTTGGAAATGAGTATTGCACATTTCCTTCCCCCATTTGCTGTCTTCTGCCAGCTGTGTAAGGACTCAATAAAAAAGCCATCCATCCTCTTTTGTCAACCAATAGTTCTCTAGTCTCAAGCTATAAATGAACAGCACAATAAATTAAATGTTTGACAGGGAAGATGTATGGGTTCACAACACTGTTTGATCTATGTTTTAAAGGAGAAAACACTGAAACATATAGCTTTAGTTGAAGTATTGATTACTGGAAAAAATGCATTTAAATGAAGAATATAGAACCTCTCCTCTTTTTCACCCAGTCTTGGAAATTATCCTAATTCACAATCAAAAGAAACACTAAGCAAAAAGAGAGGAAGCAATCCAAAAATAATGGCAGCAAACTCAGTTTGGTGCTTCAAACAATTTTTCACAATTAAAAGGAAGGATATTTATAACTGAAGTTGAAAAGGTGCTTCTGGAAAACAGAGACCAAAGGATAGAGCTTCTCTCACCTTGCTGTCAAAAGTCACTAAATTAAGTGAGAATCAGCAGAGGAAAACAGTTATCTCCAGAGATTACTTACCCCCCAGTCTCCACTAGAAACCTACCTTCATACAGGTCAGACTGACCTGCTGAGCTGCTTATCTCTGATGACTAATTTTGAGACTAAGCTAGATGACTGGTTCAGACGAGGTGTCTAATATTTAGGAAGCTAAATTTAGGTGAGATGAATCATACCAAAGAGCCCATCTAGCTGCTGTTACAATCAATAGGAAGACAAGTTCTATTTGAGTGCTGCACTACGAACGGCAAACTGGCCATTTTAGCAAATCAGTCATGCCACTGTCATGCTGTAACATGCCATACCAAAACCTCTAAGTATTGAGCTGTTTGAAACACTCCAGGATGCCTCTAATCCAGCCCAAGGACAACTGTCTGTATTTATCATCTGGGACAAATTGCAGCCCAGGAAGCTACCAATGTGGGTAATTTGGCTCTTTAGAAAGGTTTTCAGACAAGGAAAGCTAGAAAGTTTCTGTTTCATCATTAAAAATACAGAGCTGTAGCTTCAACCTGCATTCAGGGGTACCTGTATCCACGGTGGATATATGGAGCTGCTCCTATAGAACTGCTGGACCTTGCAGCACAACTCTATGGCTATGAAACGTCAATATACACAGTGGTTAAGAGAGGTGTCAATAGCTGGCACTCAAGTATGAACTATACCTCCATGGAATCAGGAAAGTGCATACTGCACACTCCGTACTCTGTCAGCCTTTAGGTGGACTTCAACAATGCTGAAAAAATCCCACTCTGCATGTCAGTGTCTCAGGGTGGGCAGACTCCAGACTGCGTAATGTCCTTTTCAAAGAGCATCAACAATCCAAGTTAACTCAAGATCACATCTGCACAAAAGATAACTGCCACCAACAGGGTAGCACAGGGATATCTTCTCTAGATAAAAAAAAGTCTTATGAAACATTCTGTTCTTTCCATGTCCATCTTTTCTTGACATATGAACTTTCAGCATCCAGTGCTGCATGAAACAACTGCAATTTTCCTTCAAGCACCTATTAACAGTGATGAGCTGACAGATGGGAGCATGTGACCAGCCCACTCAACTTTGTGTACCTGCCAAAACAATGATGCTACAAAATGTAACCTGCCCTTGGTTTTACATATTTTGTGTAGAAGCTGGTGTGAAAACTTTCAGAACATCCGTAAAGTAATAGGAGAATCAGTAGCAAACAATCTGTGAAGTGTCAGCCTGATATTTGCTTCAGATAGTGCCTGAATAATGAAGTTTACAGGGAACTAGATGTTTTCTGCAATTTAAAGTTTATGCAAAGCATATTTTAAAAAACTTCCCTCTACTAACAAGTCACTAATCTGTCTGTAGGAGGCAATTTTCAAGTGCTTCCCACACATAGACATAAAGATTACAGGCCCATCTCTCTACTGGAATTCTTAGGCTCCCTTTTATTTAGTATGTTTTTCTTGTAGAAGGAACTACAAAAGACTGAGTAATCCAGTGTTTTCAAAACAGCTTTTTAATCAGTTTAGTTACCTGATTGGAAGGAGATACAGAGAAAGAAAATAACTCCACCCAATTTAACTTCTCTACCAATCAACCTTTGTTAGGAAGTTGTCTCCAGAAAAGAGAAGCTCCCTCCTGGCACCACAGAGAAATGCTGAACACAAGTAAGAAAATGTGCCTGAGTGCACAGCATCAGGACAGCCACAGCTTCCCATTTGGTGCAGCATTTATAGCCACACCGCTGGCTAAAATGCCGCCAGGTTCAGACCCTGCCATAGAATTTGTCACTGACCATACACTGCTGCAAGTGAGGAAGGAATTGAAATGCCATGGGGAACTGGTCGTCTAGTTTCCTTCTTTCCAATGCCATTCCTAATCCAGAGCCACGCATAACCCCTGCCCACACTAGAAGTTTGAACCAGCTTTTAGGCCTAAAGCTTAGGTTTCTGTATGCCCACCTCTCCAGTGCATAGAAACCGTATTTGCAGTCAGGACACCAGCATTCACGCCTCTACCCAGGCTCAGGCCGTGCCGTGCCGCCCCACAGCCCTCGCGGTGCCGCCAGACTGGAGACCCGCCAGCCTGACCTGTCTGTAGGCCAAGGCCCACTGCCTCCTGCTCCTCTCCTTCAGGAGCTTGGGCAAGTCAAGTCTGCAATTGCTCCTCTTCTGATGCCCTTGTCAGCAAACATCCTGTTCAGCTGGGTTATAGGGTCAGCCCTGAGGCTGGTTTACGTGGGCCTAACAAGGTGTGAGCTTCCTGGAGGGGGAAAAAAAAAAAAAAAAGACTAGGTGTTTGCTACAATCCAGGAGCTCACTGCAAGCCGCTGTAGGCAAAAAGCAAGCAGGTAATTGTTGTGGCTGTTGGGGAAGCTGGGAGAGAAAGCCCTGGGCTTGCAAGAACAAAAGAGTAAGTTTACAGATATCTTACCCATTATTGACCAATAATTCTGAGTTTTTGTTATTTACAGAATCCTTATCTTCTAGTTTCTGCTTACTACTGTGGCAGCCAAAGCTACCTCTGCCTGGACAGGAGAAGAGTTTTTGACCTTTCAGCACGCTGGCTTTACAGAAGAAGGTACAACCTGCCTCAGACTTGCCATGCTCGCAGAGCTGTTCTCAGCACAGTGCTACTGAGGGACCCGAGCTCTTCCTTCCCCCACCAGCTGCTTCTGGCGTTCCCACTGGGGGGCTGTCCCATGCTCCCAACAGTCCCTGTCACTCCTCCTCGGCTCCAGCATGGTTTTGAGACGTCATTCTTGAAGAGCAATGCTGGTCATAAACTTTTTATGGATTCGAGCAAAGTCAGCTCTGTGGTAGTCCCCATATCCGATCAGATTCTGGCCTCTCCAGGCTGGGCAGAGGCTGGAAAAGATTTTCCTTGCAGATGGCCTAGGGGTTGTTAGCAGAATGTCCACAACTGACCCAAGCTTCAACAAGGAGAAACTTTTTGGTTATTCAGAACCCAATAAACTAAATGGTGCAAAGATCACAGTAGCACAGTTAGAGGTGTGATCTAGTGGCAAGGCCAGACCACCTCGGGAGCCACTATGGCGTCGAGCCTGAAGTCTATGGAAGGTCTTCTCTAGCTTCATTGGTATTAGGGCATCCCCAATGAGCCCAGGAAGATATCCTTGCCTATACTAGTGGGGTCAAAAGCCACACAGGTATGTCACACATAGCTTGTCTCTGTCCTGCATTAAGGAAGTATTGGTGTTTCCAGAAGAGCTGAACACTGCTAAAAAGATATCAAGTAACCACCATCTGATGTGTTACAATAGTACCAAGGCTTTTTTCCTGAGGCAGAGCCCGGAAATCACAGTAAAAAGAAAAATCACGTTTTAGAAATGGAATCCTAAAAGACTGCTCCTTTGAAGACAGCTCAGTAAATCTCTCTAAATTAGCTTCTGAATAGCTCTAAATTAACTTCTATTCAGGACTAGATTAAGGCAGTCTGAGTTCAAAGGTGCGTTATGAGAGAGAGACACCAAATGATCCTGCAATCATCCAAATAATCCCCACCAGGGACAGTCAGAGTGACTGAAAGTGTAGCTCAGGCCTTCCTGCCTCTCAGAAGAGCTGGCAAGCCCTGCTCTCTTTTCTGCAGAACAGAAACCTTCACTGCCAGCAGGACAGATTAGTGCTGGTGGACAAGTGGGTAAGACCTATGGCACATCCTTCCCCCATCACTCCACACAGTCTCTTGCTGGTATTTCGAGCTGGTGCTTTGACACTGGTAGGCACCATGTGGCTTGCTGCAGTTTCAGACTCTGGGGAAGCTGAAGCAGGTGAAGCAACACTGGTTACAGTCAGGTCATATTGCTGACATCTGCTTATTTATTGCTTGAGACAGTGGTGGTGTATGTCTTTGCACTGAAAGCATGTTTAAAAAAATAACTCCCTAATATGGTAATTCCTTAAATAGCCTGTTCAAGAATTCCAGAAGGTCAGTGCTATTTTTAAACAAAAATAGTATCATCTAAAACTGAACTCTCTGTTAATGAGATTATTTTCACTCCAGAATATTCATACTATGTTCAGCTTCACAAGTTTTTGGCTACATCCTGCAGCTCTTGTATTTGGATGTGGCTCCTGCAGCCTGCCATAAGATGGAGGGTTTACTTACTGCTCTTCAAGAGTCAGCTTCACACTCACACATGGGCTTGCACTCCATAACGCCAGGGCAATCCTAAAAACGCAAAACATGAAAAGCCTCACAGGCACCTCGAGCAGTTCCAGGGATGGTGGGAGCCTTGGTGGTGGGTACAACAACATGCTTGGGGGTGGAGGGAAAACATCTTCAAGAGGAGAGTCTGCAATTTGGTTCCCAAAGAGTGAATGCGTATTTTAAAAAGCCTTTTCCCATTATTTCACCCTCCTTTTTTCTAACCCACTTATCTACAAAATAAACAACCTGCCTCTAATGACTTTTCACCCCAGCAGTCCCAGTTTTGCTGGCCTCTGTGCCCCCATTTGATGTTTCTGACATTGTTACCCAGGTAATCTCAGCCTTGCATGGCGTTTCTGACATGGTTACCTAGCTGCTGTTGGCCTTGCAAGACCGTACTCCCCCCATAAAGTCTCCTGCCATTATTTCTGAAATCCAGCTGTTTCTCACATAACTATGCCTTTCCCACCTTCTGAAATCCAGATAATCCTCACAGTTACAGCAAATCTGCAACTTCTGTTAGTTTCTTACATTATTATCTGTCACATAGAGCAATTTCTTATGTCAGGTCCAGCTGGTTTTTCACAACTCCTTCAGTTAGCTTAACCTCAGGACAGGGTCCGGTCATTTGCCCGCAGTGCTAACAGATGTATATAATAGGGCAAACTACATCCTCCACTACAGGTAGGCAAGAAATGCAGTAGTTCCTTGTTTCTATAGTTGAAGTAAGAAAAAAAAAATTGAGGTTATTCTGGGAGAAACTTGCTCTTGCACACAGACAAATGAACAGGAGATAAGGTGTCTCATGATGTCCTCTTACACATTCCCCAGCAGAGACAGCTTTCAAAGAGACCTGATCCAGCTTTCTTGCACCCAATGAGTGATTTTATTATTCCAAAGTGATGATATATATATGTTGACAAGACATCATAACTGTCAGCTTTTGAAACAAGATTCTCTTTTTAATTGAAATGGTAATTTCAAGTATCTTATTGTGTGACTAAGGTTTAACTTAAGGAAACACTGACTAAACTCCACAATGTACAGTTGCTTCTTCTGCATAAGAAATGGGCATCTGTACTGTGAAATTTAAATAGTAAAGGACTAAAGATTGTGATTAATGACAAATATTAAAAAACCCTTCAGCTTTACAAAGGCATTAAGGAAAGAGCTTAACCCCAGAAAACTGCCTTGGCACGAAGAACAACCTGAATTGTTAATATTTACACAATCCTGTGAAAGTTCAAAGTACTGAATATTATAGATGGCCAAAAACTGCAGAAGTGCAAGCATTTTCACAAATATGCACAATAATTTAAGTAAACCTTGTTTTGTCAAGTGACCTCTGCTAATATAATTTCTTCTCTTTTGAGTATGAAGAATAAATCTAGATACCTTTTGTCAAAACTCATATCATTTACATTTTCTCTTTGAGTATTGAACCTACTGAGCTGGTAGAAAAAGATACAAGAAGAGAAATTTGTCTTAGTAGGAGCTTGAAAATAAAGAGATGGGCACCCACAGTTTCTCTTTTTCACATGTACACATAGACCCTTAATCAGATATTTAGGAGGTCCAAGCACTCCACAAGATTGTGCCTGCAGAGTCTACTCTCCCTCATTACCAAGTTAATGGTGCATAGAAGTTTTAGTACTTATCTTAAAGCTTGGTCCCTGTTTAATTAACCTTACATATTTAAACATAAGACACAAAACTCTAAATGATCCTGTTTCACTTCTGAATTTTCCAGTTCTCTCTGATTACTTAAGAAATGATAATTCAGTTTGAATTAGCGAGAGAGTCTTAAGTTAGTGCCATCTGTAGAGCTGAGAATTATAGCACCTTTTAAAGTTACACCTTACCTCAGTCTTTAAAAGTCTTAAGAGATACTGTAAGATTGCCACCACAAAGCACAATTGTAGTAGGCAGGAGCAGTCAACTCATGTTAATCATATTTAATCTCTCATTCCAAATAATGCACATAATAGATGTGAATAGGAACAAAAGGGAAAACAATCAAGAACTTTCTATTAACATGTCTTAAGCCTGGTTTCTATGTAATACCTCAGCCACCAGTAACCCAAAGTTAATTTAGAAGACATAAGACACACACTATGTGACAAAAAAAAAAAAAGGAAAATCTCAGCAAGCTTTTAGCCTGGGAGATTAACAAGGAAAGAGGTCTACAGAATGCTATTTTCAATTAGCACCTTATATGTTTCCATGACCTGCCTAAAAATTAATGACAATTTTTGTGTGCCCTACACTGATTTATAGGAACCAATCTTGGCCATAAGGGAAGATAGAACGAATAACTTCTTCCTTTTACCTTGGCACCAGCTGTAATATCTCAAAGTCAAAATTCACCAAAGGAAAGCATTATGCACTTGGAACCAGTGCTTCTTTCCTGCTCGCACTGATGATAATCTCAGTCTGTCTGAATTTTCTGCTGGCTCTTGCTAGGGGTTTTTATTTTGTTTTGAACAATTCTTTCCGTGAACCCGAGATCTGTACCACTGCAGCTGATTGTTCTTTTCAGATGGTTTCCTTCCCTAACATCCTGAGACTTAATTCTTGTTACAGTACTCTCCCTACCCTGAGGAGCACATTTCCTATTGACCAATACTCTTCTCAATTCTGATTATAATTGTAAAGGCACTGCACTGAGATTAAACCTCGTACTTCCACATCTCATGCACAGCAATCTGAGAGGGTTATTAAAATAGACTCCCTTCTGATCATCTCTGTAGACATTTTAATCTTACATTTGGTGTTTTTATATCCAAACCCTGCTACTCACACACAGGGGGGAGGGAATTAATTGAATTGAGTGGGAGGTTGATTTGGTGGAGTCCATTGGAACTGAGCAAAAGTATATTTCATCTATTGAAAAGCACTTACCCTGAATTCTAATAAAATAAGCCCATTTTTAAACTGCTCACTTCAAAGGAAAGAGTGGGAATTGCTTGCACTCTGTCTTTCCCCACTAGTGTTTCTATTATCATTTCTCTTAAAAACAAAACAGACACCTGGGAAAGGACAATGCAACTGCAGTGTATATTGTGGAGCTTTTTTTTTCCTGCTAATGTTATTTTTGATAATGAAATGTGGAAGGCCTTTTAGTGGAGTCATGGGACAAGGATGGACTGTGGGGGAGACTGAGGTAGGCAGAACTGTACTTTGTCATCTCCCTCTGCATAAAATCCAGTGGCCTGGGTTCACTGGCTGATTTTCTCACCTCTTCTAGCTTGTCATTTATTATATGTAAAGGCCACAAAAAGTATCAACAGCAAGATAAAGGATTTGCTTCAAGCCTCCATGCAGATGTTAGAGCCAATGCAAACAGGCACTTCCTCCTGTTAGCACTGTGAAACATTCCTGAAAGGAAGAGCTGAAAGAGCTACAACAAGTGCACCCCACAGTAAGGACACTGGCAGTCCCCAGATCAGTTAGGAGTAGTAGCTTTTACGATGTAGGTGTAAAGTATCCTTTAGGCTTCTACTGCTAAATAAAGTTTCCAAGAGTTTCAAAGACTAGAAGACAGCACTCCCAAGAAGTACTGCTGTGGAGCTGCATCAGTGGCTTCCAGGGCCCAGAGATCTCAGAGAAATCGCAGGCAAGCCTGGATGCTTGTTGTGTGTAACAGTGTCCTCTGGAGTTCCACATTTCTGGTTTTGGCATCACGAAGTGTAAATCCGCATTTTGCTACTACCCATCTCTTTATACTTTTCTGATAGGTAGGGGAATCTCAAGCAAGCCTGGCAAGCATGAAGCACTTGACTGCTCCAGAGCTCCTCTCTCCAATTAAACAGAAGCCTGTAAAGACGTCTGGGAACCTGCAATCCAACAGAGAAATCCTGGCAGGTAAGGCTGTATTTTCTGCTCAGCTACAGTAGTTAGCTCAGGGCAAACAACATCAAATGCTAAAGCACAAAAAGGGGTCCCTCCAGGAGGAATTAATGTGCCCTTCAGCAAGGAAAAATTAGTCATAAGGTAGCCCGTGACATCAGGAGTTAGTAGCTCTGTAGCATCTTGCTCTTATGTTAAAACTCTCCTCACTTTCATTCAACAACAAGCTACTGTCCCCCTCAATATTTGTAATTAATTGCTTTTATTTACTAGATTTTACATTTGCTAATCTGATCAATATCAAATTAACCTTACCTTCAAGGTCATTAGCAAACATGCTGAAGGAAACTGTTTTCAGAAAACCCTGAGAGCAGCATGTGTATCCTCCCTGCTTGAGGATCATTCTCTCTTCTGTCAATCAATCTTCTCATTGCTAGCCCTTCCTTTAATATATCAATGCAATTTCCGTGATCTAAAAAAAAAAAAAAAA